>JAHWFP010259291.1:0-33624 GCA_023313725.1 Lithobius niger | reverse complement strand
GGGGGCCAAACAAGCCATGCAGCTAAGGGGCTGAGGGAGTGCTGTTAGCTTGCCCAGCGTGGTTCGTGGCCCCAGAAAGTGAAGCATTTTACGTTACATCGCTGCCATATCAAGCTTCCAAATAGTATTTTTCCACTATTTGTTTAGCATTTTAACATGTTTTTTTTTTTTGGGGGGGGGGAAGAAAACCCGGCACCCTTACTCGTCTCTTTCCTTGCACACTGCCTCCCCTCCCATTGTAGAACCGGAGTTACATATGATTATAGCAGGGGGATGAGATAATGTTATAAATATATCCCATAGCTGCTGAAGAAGGATGGTAGTCCCTCATATTTCCCAGGCAGGGAGTGACTAGCAGGGATTTGCCCAGAGTCCCCTTTCCAGTCACCAATCACATAAAAATCAATTAGAGTAAAAACTGTTAACCTGTTACTTCTCGATTGAGCATTTGAATGCACCAATCGGAATGATTCGCCTGCTTGCGTAGCTAACCAACCAGAAGTTACGTATTCTCAACGTATTGGGAAAGCCAAGATTGTGTAGGCTACCATGAAAAGAACTACAATGCAAAGTACGAGCTGCATTCTTGTAAAGTATTTGAACAGTTAGGACGAGATGACGTGTTTTGAAAAAAAAAATTTTTTTAATAGTTTCAGTAATTCTGTATTTGAATTGATAGAACAATACAAAATTTGTGAACAGTTCTTTGCAGGTATACATCCATCTAGAGACAGGCTAGTTAAAATTAGTACAAATGCCTCCTTGTGAAGATCAAGTGTTACAGCATGATCGAAAAACCTCTAATAGCTTTCAATTGCTGATTTTGTTTTTCCGGAAACTGAAGCACATTGCGTATTTGCACCAAGTGCCATACGCCAGTATTGGATTTCGCACACGATTTCGCTCTTCGCATACAACTAAAATATCTCGTTAATGCACTAAATTGCTGCACATTGTAGCTGTGGAAAGATACTTTCATGCCGGTAACACATTTATTATGTTAAAAAAAATACAAAAGGGTTTGGTAGAATTTTGCCTGAGAAATTTTTGAAGGGCAAATTTTGATAAACGTTAATTTTTTAATGACCATTAATAAATGATTTATACGCACATATTAAATGTTGCCTTGTGGTCCTTTCTCGCTTTAGTAAAAGGGATTCTTGGGAATTGCTGTCAAGTAGCTACCTCGATAATAATACAAATATACTGCACACAAAATTGTGTGATCTAATGATTATAATTATATTAAGCTTAAAGGTTGAAAAAAGAATTAAAATCCTCTATAACGCAATATTGTACCGACGTGCCTACAGCAACTTATAAGATACACAAGTTCCTATTCAAGTATCTTACCTTGCAGGGTCTTACATGATAAGTTCCTATGAAACTAGTAAGCTCTTTTACTGGTAAGATCCTGTTCAAGATCCTACCAGCTTCACAGGAGTTTTGCAAGATCCTGGCAGATAAGATTGATGAATAGGAACTTATGCAAGATCTTACCCCTGACTAGGATCTTACATAGGATTTTACCAATTTCACAAGATCTTGACAAGATCTTGTGAAGCAGGATAAATCAACAGGATCTTATACAAGATCCTGTAAGATTTGTGAAATCTTACAAGATCCTTTAGGAACCTATCAGTTCTTACAAGATCTTGCAAGATCCTGATAAGATCTGAACATGGGTCAGCATACTTCCAACACAATTGTAAAGTTGGGCATTTACGCTGGAGTTTTAAAAACTCTGTTTTGTCAATGTTGAGGAGCTGTTGTAACTGCTCAGTTTGAGGATCTAAAATCGCCTCATCCAAAACGTCTTGTTTGGAGCTGACAAAACCTTCTGTTACTGCCGGTGGAGTAACCTCACACGAGTCACTGTCTGACTCTTCGCTATCAGTCTGGCTCTCACGGTAATTAGGGCGTAAGAGAGGGAGCTGATCGTTGGCACGTGCTTGGGCACGGGTGACTGCGTTCACGTAAGTGTGGAGGGAGGCAAGTCCTTTCTCCTATAACACAGTTTGTGAAGGCACGCTGAGCAACATACTGAAATGAGGGCCCACGTGGTCGGACACGAGAGCTTCTGTTTGGATAGCTCCGTAGGGGGTCTGAACCTCAATTAAGGCTATAGCACGTGCGGTAGTCTTGTCGGTTAAAGCGTACACTCGCCAGTAAACTGGTCGGGTTTTACGAGTTCACGAGCGATTACATCGTGTGTGGAACCAGTGTCACGCAAGATGAGGCATTTTTGGCCGTTCATGGACCATTCATGAATGTGTTTTGATAAAACCATTTCGGGTGGGGCATGACTGATGAAATTACAATCAGCTACGGCGTTTTCGTCAGCCATTCGGATACGACATTCACTGCGTCGGTGTCCGGATTTATTACAATAAAAACAATTGCCAGTAATACGTGGCTTGTCGAACTCCCGATTTGAGTTTTGGGAGGTGGCTGAACTTCCACTAGCGGATTCAGTTTTCACCTCGGCGGTACCAGCCGGTTTAGCCGCCTGACTATGGTTACGACCACGTTGTCTGTTGGAAGGTTTAGAACCTTGTGCTGTCGTAGCAGCTGTAGGAGTTACTTTAACAGGACGTGAAGCAGCTTCGGTTGAAATCTGCTTATTACGAGTAGTGAATTCATCACATAACTGGGCCGCTTCGGCCAGAGTCCCTAACTTAATTTGATCCGGGATCCATTTCCTAAGTTGGGTAGGGCAAGCTTTGTAGAATTATTCCAAAAGCATTAAATTGACAAGTTTGTCATAGTCCCGGTTAACCTTAGCCAAAGCTAACCAACGAGTGAACAATGTTTCCAACTCGTAGTCGAAAAATTGTTGATCAGCTTCTTTCTCTAGAGAACGAAACTGTGTTTGTACTGACTCTTTAGTCTGAACAAAACGGGCCAAGTATCTTACTTTTAACTAAATCGTAGTCTTGCATTTCAGCGTCTGTTAGCTGATCGCAAACTTTAATGAAAACCTCACCGACGAGGGGTTGGAGTCCCGTGACCCATTGATCTCTAGGAATCTTTTGACTAGTCATTGTACGTTCAAAAATCTGAAGGAAACTGTTGATTTCAGTTTTAGGCGTCCAATTGTTGACGAGACGAACTACGTCCGCAACTTTACCATGTCTAATAACTGGATTTGGGGGAGCTGGGGTAGCGCCGTTAGCTCCGTTTGGAGCAGGGTTAAGACTTAAGGTCGCAGCGTTTAGCTTTGCTAATTCTAGCTGCTTGTCTAACTTGGCTAGTTCCATTGCGCTAGCACGATCGTTAATATGGGCTTCTTGGTCCCTTTCTTGGGCTTTAAGAGCGGCTTCCCTGTCTTTAAGGGTTATTTCATGAGCCCGGCGTTTATCTGCATCCGCCACTTCTAAGGCTCTTAACATTAACGGCTAATTCTTTTTTAGTTAAAAGGATAGCTTCTCTCTTTTCAATAGCGCTTGCTAGTGCATCAGAGAGTTCGTTTAAGTCTAATTTGTCATCTTCGAGGGCTGCTCGTAAGATTTGTTGGGATTTGGATCTAGAATCACTAACTGTAAAACCTAAGTTTAAACATGCCTTTTTGAGGTCTTTGTTTTGTAAATCACGCATGATCTCTTCGAGTTGATCCATTTCAGACATTTTTACGTTTAACATTTAACGTGGTTTCAAAATAAAACTTTTATAAATGAAACAAAAATTAAAAGCAGCCGCTTAAAATTTAACGTTAAGTTTGAGCAGAGCGAATTAATTAAAAAACTTCTCTCCCAAATCCAGTAAGTCAATACAAAAAAATACACTCTGGTATATGAATAGTATGGTATGGTATGGTATATGAATTTATCAACTACAACACTCGGCTTGGCGGCCTCTAAGCATATCTCGTGTACACTCACCCAATTTTGTACAATCGCTGTACGGTCAGTCTGTCCTTCCTGTTTCCATCGCAACACGGGAAGTCCGGAACTGAAGCTTGGAGTTAAACATCTCTGGCGGTCAAATCCACGGGACCTCGGTGTAGAACACAATATCCTCGGCTTGGCTGTACGGAGCACCTGATTTTTGTTGAAGATGGCTTCTCCTACAGCATCTGTTGGGGTAGAGGCATCTCACGGCGGGTGGACGTCTACTGGAAGCGGCAGCTGCTGCTTCCTGGCGCCGGCAGTTGTTGGGGCTGCTGGGCGGTGGTTTGTACTATTGTATAGCTTTAGTACCATCTACTTCGTGACTTTGTGTAACGTAATCACAGGCATCTGCTTCGAGGCCGTATTGTCGAGACCACTGACGTCTAGTTGGAAGTGGCTTGCATCCTTCTAGGTTTTCTTGCTTGTAGCATGGCAGGGGGGGAAACGCTTGACGGGAACAGCACCTGTTCATCCCACCGCTGCCACCAGATGTAACAGCGGACGCTACGACGGCTCAGGTGCTTGTAGCGCCTGCGGTTTCCTGGTTTGACACAGAGATTCAGCTTAAGGTGTTGCGGTGATTATTGCGACTTTTACGGCATAAGCACAGCATGGGCTACTGTCCCAGCATGGGGGATGGAGCGCAGGGTCCTAAATTAAAGGGGCCTAACCTTAATACTGCTGGTATTTCACTGCTACCAGCGATGGAAATTTAACCGTTTACAAAGAGTTAAATTAAAAATGGTTTACATATTTATTTACACTTAAACAGTTAATCAATTAGCAAACGAACTGAAGTTAAAAACTCCTGGTTTTATTATAACAACAGGGAATGAAAAGCACACTTTACATTTAGTTTGCACGAAAGCTTTTGAAATAAACTTATTTAAAAGCACAAAGTTTGAATTTACAACATGTAATTCGGTTTCACAAGTTTTGACTAAAACGACGTTTGTGTTTCAGAATAGAACAATCAATTAATTTTTCGAATAGAAAAAGCAATACTGAACGCTCCGCAGAGACGTCCGCAAGATTGAACAGCCTCGGCTGGTTACAATCTATCAAACAGTATGTTTCAAACACGCATGAAAGATCAACCGTTTCACAGTTTTGTTTCTAAGTGATAGAACAGAGCCTTAAACCTCCCAGAGTTGCTGTTTACAAGTCAACTCCTCAAATTATAAAAGCCTCGGCTACTTATAAAGTCCGTCTGGAGTGAATAACCAATGAATCCTACACAAAGATGAAGTGAGTTTAGGGGTCCTAAATTAAATTTTCAAAAGCTAACAACAAACATACGAACCACTGCCATATTGCCCGGCATGGCATCCCACGGACATGGCGTCTCCACTCCCGACTGGCGTGACCCTTCTCTAGCTTGAGATCTGTGAGCTGTGCTAACGAGGGATTCTGGGCCTGGGGTTATATACACATTACCGGGAGTTGGCGCGGACGCCGAGGATAGCTACGGGGGTCTGATTGGCCGAGGGCCTCGAGAACAATGGAAAGTGGGAGGAGAAGTCGGTTGAACAAAGGGACTGGGTGCAGAGCCGTTTGAAGGAGTAGGGACATGTAAACGGAAAAGACAGGCCTGTTTTGAGTTTTACTCAATTGAACATTGGGAAATAGGCCATTATTTTGAATTATTGGCTACGGATTGAATATTTACATGTTTGTAACGTGAATAGGCTCTTGTTAAAGCTTGATACTTGGCTTTGGGCAATGCAGAAAGCATTACTATTAAATTTACAAGCTTTAACTTAAAACTGCAGTGTTATACACCACAACTAGTTTTGGCTGGGGAGGGGGGCAAAAAGGGGGATTTGAAGTTTTTGCACAGTTTGACTCACAGAATTGCTTGAAAACAGATCTTTTTAAGAATTCTTTTAGTTTTAATAGTATATCAAGCTAGCAGTAGCATTTGGTTGAGTCCAGTCGGGCTGAGAGGAGAACTAAAACAAACATATATACACTAAAATTTGTGTCCGGTAGAATGCCGATGTCTAATTACTTGGACCAATGGCAGCGTTTCTGGGGGCAAATGATTATTATAAAAAGGCTAAATAAATGAATAAATAGTCTAGCTTAGTTGTATGCTAAAACGCATGAAGTTAATTTGGAGGTTTAACTTTAAAGTTAAAGGACTATGTTTGATCTAAGTGGAAATTTTTCATAGTAGTTGCGATCGTTCAAACACAATAAAAAATATCACACATCAAATTGTTGTCTGTAAAATCCTACTAAAATTCAACTAAACTAGTGTTTGTGGGCTTTATGCCCGAAAATAAGAGGTATAAAATTAAATACAAAAATACAGATTTTCAACAATGGCGGCCATGATGAAGTAGCGCTGCTAGTGGTTTTGGTTGATCTTCAAATGTACGTTTGAGAGCCTTACAGATGAAAAGTCCGGATTTGGGCTTCCCCAAGAGTCTTGTATTTGGACCGGCTATTAAATGTCGAAAAGTTTGTAAGAATCGGACCATTATTGCAAAAACGGCTGGATGTCGGGGCATTTGGGTGCTCCAAGAAAAAAAATTTCAAATTTTCAGTGGCGCTCCTTTACACCCGGCTTCCCACCCTCCTCCCCTCTCGTTGCCATTTGGGCGGGATAGAGGTGTCGAAAAGGTGAGCTCTGCTGCTCCGCCACAACTTATATACGATGTAAGCTGCGCAGTGAAGATGCGCAGTAGCTAGCGGCCCGGAAGAACTCGTTTTATCTCTAGTAGAAACAGTATTGGAGAAGGAGAATGCTAATAAATTGGGTAATGTATTTTTTCAATAGGCAATAGAAACAAAAATTAACCAGGGTATCCTAGAATTTTGATGTTTTTGCGAGCATTCCATTAGGCTACTCTATTTATATATGCTTAATAAGGTCTTAATTTTTGTCTGCACAATAAACAGTATCACGGCAATATATGGTTTAGTGTAGTCTAGATTAACTTTATTGGGGATTAAGATGAGCGTGGCGAGAATTATGTATATTCGACTAAGCGTGGATGGTTCTGCAGATGGGCGTATAGGTCTGCTGAATTTGATTGTTTTAAGTTTTCAGAACACAACTTTTGATTGTAGTGTTTTTTGACAAATGACTAAAGTGTTCTTGTTAATTTTTCTAGGACTGGCCTTCAAATAACTTGTCACCATTGGCTGTGTACACCTGAAAATGGCCAAGGTTATATTGCTGACAACGTGTACAAGTGAAGTATTTAGATCTGCCACAGATGTACCGTTGTGGCATCTGTCGAATATCAAGTGGTTGAACTGAAAACTGAGGTTTTGAATTATGAGAGTTTCATAGATGTACCCATAGATGAACCCATCAATCGTGGCGTCAAGAACATTTCCCAAGACTGAAAGTATTAATAGTGGATAATCTCTAGCAAGCTCAACTTGAGAAGTGGAGGCTGCCACATATTTGGCACTTGTCAATGGCAATTTGTGGCTCCAAACTTACTTGCAACTTCTGGAAAAATCGTGTGGTTCTATTGGTTAAAGAGGTGTCAAGTACACTAAACTGACATGTTCTTGTAGAATAGGCTTACCAGACAAACTCCAAGCACATCATGGGTCAACAATGCAGTACATTTATTAATGGGGTCAAATTTTTGGTTTGCATATAGTCCTTCATCGTGGTGTAGTGTGTACTGATGAAGAGGTCTATACACCGTCCAAAACTTGTAACCTCATTACATTTACTGCAGTGCTGACTCATGACATGGTGGGATTTTGTCTGTTACTTAACAACTGTATTCCGAAAATTTTTTAAAGTATAGGCCTCCCTGCTCAGAGATGGACTAGGTCAGCCCAACCTGCCCTGAAAATGCTTTCCACTAGCTCAAGGTACATTGCAAATATTAATTGCCGATGAAAAGGGGACAAAATAATGAAATGCATTCAATAGAAAGTTTGTTTAATAAAATAACTCGTATTCTACCAAGTATAACTAAGGCTCGTCCTTTTGTTGACTAAACTGCATTGGCTAAGCCAGGGAAAATTGTTAGCTAGGGACTAAAAAAAAGACAGCTATAGGTGTGGGGGAGTGCTGATATATAGCTCCAGTAGCGGGGTGCAGGGCCAGGAGCTGAAGTATTTATCGGATATCAATGTTGTACCCGACTTCAAAAGGGTACATTTTTTGAAATTCCAGAGGAACTTATTTAGCATTGTGGCACATTTGGAGCGGGTGGGGGACTACCCTCTGTTTCCCTGCCTTCCGTACGCCATTGCCAACCGATGGAGTAGTGTTTAGGACTTAAAAATGCATCTGCGGTCAAGATTGCCATTGAATGAGATAACCTAAATTAAAGGAGTGCACAGTAAGCGTTGAATTCTGATAAAATGCCAGACTGAGCATAAGCTAGTTGAACAAGAATATAGCTTAAATAGTTTTCGAAAATGCTAAATTTGCATAACATTTTGGGGATTTGTGCATTCCGTCAGCAAAGGAACATCATAAAATCACAAAATTAACAACACAGTTTAAACATGCTGTTGTCAAGGCACGTATAATTAACGTACATAATGATATTTAATTTAATTAAGAACCTAAGTTTTCTTGGCTAGAAATGAGTCAGTATTAGGGGGTGGTGGTGGGAGGGGGGAATAAACAAGACCTAACCATGCAAGTGCAGGTTCGAAGTATGGAGCAGTTAAGGATAACTTCTTATCCTGGTGTACTCACAGGGTGAGGTCTTTTATTTGACTCCCTAATACTGAGTATCAGGGTTTGTACAGGGCATTGAAATGCTGGAAAAATGTGAAATTTCATAAGGCCCGCTTCCAGGCCTTAGAAAGTATGGAATCCTGACAAATTCTCAATATAATGCTGGAAAAGCATGGAAATTACGCTTACTGTAATTTTCAAGGTTTAGAATTTGTACACATCAATTTTTTTTTGTTAAACCTGTATGTTACTTGGGTTTGAAGCCCATTTTTCCTTATCTTATCAGACTACATTTGTTAATAATAACATGCTGAATTACCAAAAAAAATCTAATTTAGCACCACAATTGGAGTAGGCTACTGAGTGTGAAATATAGCGTGGAAAATATATTTTCGGGGCCTGGAAAAGGCATGTAATTGGTTTAGAAGAGGTTGTACAAATCCTGTTACCTGTTTTGACCAGGAAAGCGTAGGTTCTTAATTTTATTTTATTATTTTATTTTGTTTGTGCCACGGCAACAGCATGTTTAAACGGTGTTGTCAAGTTTGGGATTTTGTGATGCTCCTGCCTCGCACTTAATAACGGGATGTTTGTGGTCAGCTTTCAACATTTTCTTTATTTTCTGCATACGTAAGCCGAGGCCGGGTTGTGACTTCTTGTCTGTCATGGCAAGAGGCGGAGTGCCATAAAACACATTTCTATATGTTAGGGCAGGTTTTTTAATGAAACATGTTACTGGCCCGTACAAAGTGAAAGCGCACGTATCTTCAGGAAACTTCTCGACTTCCAGATAAGCCAGTCTACCTCTGACCCGCCTCTTCACTGCTTTCATTGTGAGTGGAAGATCGCCTTAATCGTCAAATCACACATCCAAATTCTCCAATTCACCCTGATTGAAAATTAAATTTCTTTCCGGTGGAATTTTGTTGCTTTGAAATTGAAATGTCTTTCCTAGAAATTGAAATGCATTGCAATTGTCTACCGATAATAGCAAACTTGACATATCAGTCACAAATGTCCAAAGAAGAAGCCGATCAAGCTTCTTTCAATTGAACCTGGACTTTTTTATAGGGCCAAAATAGGAGAAACTATCGTCTCTAACATTGAAGATAGGGAAACTTTATTTTTTACCCTTTGCACGTCCAATGCAGAAATAATTTTTAACTATTGCTGCAGAAAAACCATATTCTATGTAGTGGTGTCGTTGATTTCGTAAGCAAAAGAACTTTGTGATGGTCGTTATCACGAGTAAATTTAAACTCGTACCACACACAAATTAACGAATTAACGAAAAAGGCTGCCCTCACTCCCCATTCAGTAAGATTTTGAGACTGACATACTTAACTTCATTTCATAAATTTTGAAATTGTAATTAATAACCCCTTCCACTCCAGATGTATGGCTAGAGAGGCCTTTTTTAAAAAGTGCCATACGTTCATTGGTTGGTCAAAAAATTCAACGCCCTCTTCGCTAAGTGACCAAGGATCTGAGAAATCGACTGTTCTTTGCTCGCTTCACTCCAGTTACTTAAGAACTGACTGGAAACTTGCTCTTCGTAGCTGGACTGTTATTTTGTCTTTTTGTGTAAGCATTCCTTATGGCGTGGAATGGGTTTAAATTGGAATGCATGACTTCATACTGGAACCAACATACTTGTCATACTTTTTTTTCTGATGGTTATAAATAAATAAATACGTAAGTCAGCGAACATAGCCTCCTTTTTTTTTCTATTGAATAATTGCCTTTATCTGCTGTAGTACCTTATTAAATCATCACTGCATATTCTGGACTAGCCTAGCCTAGCCTATAACTAGCCTAGCCAGTTTGAGCAGGAGTTGCATAAAGGAGACAGCGTATGTTTCGACGAGTGTCCATTATAATATTGCTGCATGTTCCATCTCTCGTTCTGGACCGTGACCACATGCAGCCAGTTTTGGAACGACTGGTTGTAACAATTTCTGGGGTAACCAGTGACAGCACCAGGGGTGGGCCATGAACCCCCCCCCCCACCCCCCCAAAAAAAATTGCACGGCCCCCCAAACCCCAACACTTATGTCACCACCAGAAAACAAAATAATAAAAAAATCTTGCAAGCTAAACTTGAAATCAAGTGAATAAACAGAGCTTTTATTTATTTTATTTTATTTTATTTATTTTTTAGTAACTTGGCATTATAGGGGTAGCCAAATTTATATTGTGTGTTTATGGGACGTATTTTACAAATAAATTCTACTACATTGAAGCTTACGTTACGTTCCGGTTGGATTAAACGGAATAAAAGTGCCTAATGGCGCTGCCTTGAAAAAAAATCCTAGACCCACTCTTGTTTCCAGATGTGCCCTCTGTCGGCCCCCCCAAACAATTCAGTCCTGACGCCGTCACTGGGGGTAACCGACGTTAAAAAAATGTAGCCTAGGTTTTAACCTAATAAATAAGTGAAAACGTATCTCTTGCTATGATTAGACATGCATGCGGCTATATACCAAACGTAATAGTGCTGAAACGACACTGTTGCCGGGAAGGAGATCGTCTTTTAATGCCAAGGCAGACTGGGGTAGATATCGCGGCGTGTTTCACCTCCTGGCTCAACACCATTTCATGCACATGCCGGAAAGTTGACGCATTTTATTGTTCTACAGATGAAATAAGACTGACGATGTTGAATCAACTGTCGTGGACACGGGATATGAAAGCCGTAGCTTCTCTCCCAGCTGAGCTTGTGACAAGGAATGGAATACGATGCAATAGCTGCACACATATCAGTTAATTACCTCAGGTTGTAGTAGTTATCCTTACCACACGGACCTAACTGAAGTCATAACATGAAGCATATTAAAAAAAAGGTACTAGCACAGTTGAATGATGTATTTAAATGTTGGCATTAAAAAAGTTCAACGCGAGCTTCAATAAACAAGAAACTGAACCAAGACCCCCTTTAAAAAAGAAAACCGGACACACATTTCACAGAAGAGACAGTCTTTCTGCTTCACCATTTTCCCAGAATACAGTGCGAAGTTTGTAATTTTCTGGGGGAGCCAGCTCTTACCCTACTGTGCCCATCAGGGTGGTACCCACAGCCAGTTTTGACGAGGTTTAACTGTTAATGCAAAAATTAACATATAATTTATATTTCGAACGTCATACAGAAACATGAAATTGCTAGACTCTTGGGCTGGGCTGGCTGAATATTGTTTCTATTGCCTAATAGGAAGTATGCATTACCTGTACCCACCTTGAATCACCATCTTGACATTTCGAGACAAAAAAAAAGCTTCTGGCCGCGACTCTTCACCTTTATATGGAGGAGTGTACTCACGCATGCGCACTTGGATTGCGCAGCTGGACGGCTTTGTACAACCAAAAACACTTCTAGGGAAAGGCACCATTCCGGAAAGGAATGCAAAAATTAACAGGTAATGTGTATTTCCTATTAGGAAATAGAAACAAAATTCAGTCAGCCAAGCCCGAAGGGCCAGTAACTTCATGTTTTTGGGAATAAATTTCACAATTCTGCTCCTCAAATTTATAACAAAAATTTTAAAAGTTTGGCAATTAGATGCTTATTCAATAAGTAAAATAGCTCTTTAATGAGGCAAGAAACGAATAAATAAAGATAAGGCTTAAAACAAAGAACACTAGCTTGCCACCTGCATTAGCAAACAAATTTGGAAACCAGGTTAAGGTTTTATCATACATTACTGTTAAATCGCGGAAATTCTTAATAAAAAAATGGAACTCTATAGCAGCCAATTTTTTGATTAATGCGGATAATTGTAAATATTCATGCATATGCTTGAATTTCATTTAATAATTTTTTTCTATAAAAACCGCCACACAAATGACACCTTTACATATTAAAAAAAAACTACGTAATTTTCTGTCTGGATAGAATGGTTGGTAACCAATGGCAGAGCTGCCCACAGTGGTAGAGGGGAGAGGCGGCGGGGGATTAATGCAAGGAGTGACTGCTGTTTCCCATTTCAGGGGCAACACAAGGCCAATAGCAAAAGAAAGTAAGAAAAAACAATGTCAATGGCTTCATGCTACAAATACGCCTGTTCTCCCCCAAATTGTACCATCCTCCCCCCCCCCAAAAAAAAACTTTTCGTTCAGTCATACAGCATCACAACCAAGAGGAATGGAGTATGATAACATGTTTCCCTATTCTTTGAGTTTCATCTTCATTTTACGCGTTGTGTTATCCCTGCCCCAAGACACCTGATAGTATCTTGCTGTGAAACTGACAACTTAGGGAAAAATTAGGAAATTTTTATGGGTGGGTTGGGGGGGGGGTGTCCAATAGCGGTGGCTACCGCTGACCATTGAAATTCAAAATGTACGCAGTATCCTGAACAGTATCACAGAAAGTAGGTAGGTAATCCTCTTATTTTGTTTTTCATACATGGCATCAAAGAAATTTGCTCAGCGATAAAGCATGTGGTTGTGGTTTATTTTTAATTTCCATAATCACTCTACGGATTTTCTGTTTCTTTTCATTACTCGCCTGTTCCATTATCTGTTGTAGAAAAAAAAAGCTGTAGGTTTATGAGAAAAAGAGTGGCAGAAAGTTCACAAGCTTTACAGCTGCAAATCTACTCACACAGCTGATTACTAAAAATAATTTAGAGTTCGTTTTGGCATTTCAAATAGCGTGCGTTTGGTACTGCGTTAATGTCTGTAGTCCTCCAATAATTCGTATCATTAGTTCTATGTGTCCTTCGATATCGAACGGTTTTGCTTTCGGGTGGACTTGCCAGCTTCTTTCCGTTTTCGACTTCCGGAAGTTAGTACCGCTCGTTGACGGATCGTGGTGCAAAATAGTTCTAAAAAAGGCCTATGAATAGCAGTGGTGAAGCTAGTATCTGAGTAAATGCACGCGCTCGCCGTTAGCCAAGAGTCACACTTTTGTGTGTCTTTTCTTTTGCTGGTACCCTTTTCGATAAGAGTCTCGAGTAGCTTAGCGGCAATCTTGGTGGAGTGGTTTTGTTTATACGCGAACTGAGTGTAAGAGGTGCGCAGAGAATCTTCAGATGCTGCCAGGATGACATGGTCAAAGATTTTCGACCAGGGAGAGGAAATGCACAAAGGCCGATAACTGTTGCTCGAACTCATATCAAGGTGACTTTAATGATACGTGGAGAAAGAGCGTGTACAAAGGCACACTGGGTGACGGCAGTTACAGCAGCCCACAAGGCCGGTCCCCCGTACTTAAGGTGCTCGGCCTTAATCTCGTCATTTCTCATTTCTTTCCCATTTCTACGCAAAGAAATTGCACTGCGAACGGAATTTCTCAGTGTGCACCAGTCGAGAAATATTCGTGGGGAGGGAAGAAGGAGGGTCAACATTGTTGTCAGCCTGCAGATTTCTCCAGTTCTCAGGAATGTTAAAATTTCCCGACACGCCGTCGATGGAGCTAACACAAGAAAGTCTCTGTGTACGAGCTGCCTTCACCTCTCCCCAAAACAATGCCGGGGTAAGTTTCTGTTGAGCTTTAATAAATTCTTGTAGCCTAATTTCTCTTTCATGCTTCTTGCACCAGCGTATGGCACCCTTGAAAATTCTTTACTTTTCTCTCCTAGAGTCAAAGAGAGTACCGTGCTTTGTCTTGCCATTTTCGCTCCATTCTGCATGAGCAATCACATAATCATTATATTTATCCCTGACGTTGGTATTCCATCCACACACTTTACGCTTGTAATGAGGGTTCTTACACATTCTGCTTCCTTGAGTACTAATGCTGCATTGTCTGTCGGCCGACTTCATAGATTCATTACGGAACTCACATGTGCCATCGATGTCATGTAGATGCTGAGGATCCGTACATCAATTCTCGTTGCAGGGGAGGAGATTGAGCCAAACAGTCAGCAATCCGGTTCCGATACAGATCAGTGGTAAGAGTGTTACATTTCCGCCAATCAATGCCTCTGCTACGTGGGGCTTCAAAGTGCGAATTGGTTGCGTTCACAACATGGGAGGTAGCGATAACAAGCCGTAAGGGGATGTGGTCAGAGGAGAGGAAGCTATCAAGGGTTTCAGTCTTAATAGCAAGCCAGTGCACATACTCGTCTCCAAAAACGTGATCAATCCACTAGACGTTTCCATCAAGGTTACTAACAAATGTATAACTGTCATCAGGAGCATCGAAGTCATTAACTGGTAAGAGATCCAGGGAGGCCAGATAATGGTTGAGAGAGTCAAGGAAGAATCCTCTTCTAGCATAGTCAGTGTTAGAAGTCCCCAGCAACGATACACAAGGGGTTTGGGTCAGAAGTAATACAAGCAGAAATTTCATCCCACGTGTCAGTCAGCTCTTCCCTGGAGGCAGGATGTCTGGTATCGGTCGGGGCATAGCAGTTTACCACTCTCCAGGTGGTACCACCACATAAGAAGTTGATCCACATAACCCTCTTGCTGACTGCACACCCAGTTCCGTTGATTGCACAAAGAATGTTTTTCCTCCATAGGATAGCGATCCCGCCATAAGGTCTGCCGCGTCTGGTAAGGTCTTCAGAACACATGGCACTAAAGGCTTTACAATGGAAATCGGGGTGAGCATTATGAAGAACTGCCTCTTCAAAGTCGTTAAGCCAGGTCTCCTAGAGAAGAACAATGTCGTTAATTTCACAAATGTCACGGAGGTGCTTTAACGAGTTCTTAACACCGGCACAGTTCTAAGTGGTAATGCGAAGAGAGTTAATCATTGTGAATTTTATTGTTGAATGGGTGTTTCATGAAAGGCCAGATCCTGATACCTCTCGGCCAGTGCTTCTGCAAAAGGATCAGGGCACGCAGGTGGAGTGGAATTTCAAATTTGAAAGAGGAATTCCAGGGTTTACTGATCGTGTGATTGACGATTCTCCTAACGACGATCCTAGGTCCTTCTCCAGTTTCACGATAAATAAGCCTACGTAGGTAGAGATACACGTCATGGGGTGTCACATCCGTATCACAGCCCCCTAGGAAAATTCTAGCACTATGACCGGATGGCCTGACCCACATCTGTGTAGTGGAGTCCCCGTTGTCTGTGTGGTCATCAGTCGAAACGGGCCTACGATGATCATCCATTCGCCCCTTAATCGCAAGGGTGATTCTCATACTCGGGTTGGTCAGTACCACTTTCGAACGAACCGAGTGTACATCCCGACGGTTGGTAATGTTGTAGCTATTAATGCAATAGACTGCGGTAGCATATTTTTCACATTGTCGTCAACATTGTTGCTGGAGCCACATTTAGAATTCTTGCGCGTTCTCCTTTTCTTGTCCGGCTTATTGTGACAATCAGCATCATTAGAGGAAGAGCCACCCCCGATGTTTCCAGAGGAGCCGGTTTCAGTTTCCAACAGTGCACGAGAGTTAGGACTCGAGACGACACGGTCAACAACTGCTCCGATCGCAGGCACTCCAATGTCAATGCAGTCAGGGGAGAGGGCATCAATCCGTCCGTTCTCCAAGGGGGGGGGGCCTACCAAGGATGGAGTCACGAGCAGAAGACTCAACATGAGGCAGAGAAGACAGGGAGCAAAGATTGCTGTGATCGATGGCCTCGCCGCCCTTGATCACAGAATTCGATCGATTACATTGCCAATCGGTGACTTCGCCCAGCTGATCAATTCGCTTGTAGAGAGCACTAATGCTCTGCTCAATGCATGTCCACTTGCGGTTGATGTCGCGGTCGCGTTGATCGGCTTCAGCAGAACCAGCAGTAATACGCTCCAGAACAGCAAGAACACTTTCGTGCACAGAGGAACAGTCAGGACTATGATGTTCAGCGGCATAGGCCTTTGAAAGGTGGGACTGCAGGTCGATATCTCTGTCATCCAAGGCTGACACAAGGGCAGTCTTCACTTCATTCACAACCAACGTACGAAGTTTGCTCCAGTTGGTGGAAGCTCCAACGACAGACAGGTTGTCACATGATTACTCAAGGGAGACAACATGTTTCTGGAAAATAGAAACCATCTCACGAACCTGTCGAGCAGAGTCACTGTCGTGCTTGTAGTCCTGAAAGAGTGGTGGCCAGCATTGTGGGTTCACAGGCACAAACACAATAGCCATCTCATTACTATCACTCGAGTCATACCACATCAGAAGTGTATAGATGTCCTTAATCTCAGCAAGAGTGTCAGTACAATTACAAGACGCAATTCTCGATCGGGGGAGGACAATCCCATCCTTTTGGGCGCTTTAAAAGATGGAATCGTAGATAAGGCCTTTAGCCTTCGAAATATCGTCTTTACAAAAGTGAGTCTCAGTAATGTCTTCCAATTCTTCTCTAGGAATGTTCGAAAAGTGAACAGACATGAAGCACAGGAGATCGCTGGCTAACACAACAGGCAGAGAAGGTACATCTTGTGGATTGGAGTGATTTGAGCGGCAATCATCAACAAAAGCAGAGAGTTCAGAGACTTTCGATTTCAAAGCTTCAATATCATTATTCCCCCGATTGCACAATTCCAAGTGTTGTGCGAGCTCATCCTTATGTCGATCAGTGTTAACCTTGCACGCTCTAAGCTCTTCCTTGTGTCTCTTGATAGCGACCTCAAGAATGTCATCGTGCCATTTCGTCAGCGCAAACTTCCATGTCAAACTCCGACTTGAGACTTAAGGCGTTGGCCTCGGAGAGGGCTGAATTCTCGTTCGAAATTGCAATGGTGCTTCTATAGAGCTTATCCAAATCATGAAGCTTAACAGTCAGGTCGTGAACCTTTGCATCTCTAAGTGACAGCTCAAGTTCAAGTTTCGCAATTTTCGCTTTGTCGCCGGCAGCCCTGGTGGTGCCCAACTCTTGGGCAGAGGTAAGGGGCGTTGTGGTGTCGTCATAGAGGCACCACAATGGGTAGCCATTTTAGTTCCTTCCTGTTAACCATCCCATAACGGTACTCCCATAGTTTACCATATTGTACTATATTGTGTTCCATACTGACATGTGACAGTGTCACATTACTCTGTCTTTAAGAAGCCATGTCTCTGACAATAAACACCCCTTATTGTGTTGACCTACAGCGGAGTTGATCTTTCCATAGTGTAGTAGTTATGTAGTAGAACCCACGAGATGTTGGCCCAGCATACATCACAGATGGCGACGAGTAGGTGCTACATACTACAATTATAAACTAGCTGATGAATTTCTATAACCACGAAAAGTGCTCCTAATTTGTGGTAAGTGTGCAAGTTTATTCATTTGGCAATGAATTTAGTGCTCCGTAGAATTTATGAAATGAGCTTAGTTTTTTCAAAAGTGTTCTTGGGATTTAGAACTTGTGTGTGGTATCTGATGAAATTAGAAAAAATCAATACCTTATTAGCTAGAACCGGAGAGAGCAATTAAGTTTATGACAGTTAATTTTTACAAGGGTTGTATTCTGGGGCGACGCGCCGGCGTGCACACAGTCAGTCAGTATGATAAAAATGCAGTCTAATTAACTCTCGCAAACTTGATAGTGCTGTGCTCTTATCTGGCCTGGCGTGCCGGTGTTCATTCTCTCACCATAGCGTTTATATAACGATGAAATTTGGTCTGTGCTACAAGCTTAGGCCAATAGTGGTGTTTTACAACGTTTGAGAAACGTGTAAATTTGAAAACCTAGTCACTTTAAATTTATCTATGGGATACGTTGTAGGTTAGGGGTTGAATTTAAAAACTAGGTAGGCTACAAAATTGTTACGGTGGTTTAGTTGTTAAACAGCAATGAGTAGTCTCGAGTTGCTTCTAGGTTAAAATTGATTTAACTAGAATTGTAATTAAATTATCACGCTAATTTAATTTGTGTGTAGGCTATATGCCTGAGACGGATGCAAAAGCCGTCATTATTGAAGGAAAGCCTTCAGCTAGTGTTGATAACCTAGTTAATCCGATTAATGCTGTTGTGAGTGCAGCTAGAGCACTAGCACTAGTGGAAATATTAGTAGGAGTTTAAACGAAAATTTAAATTCAAGTTCAAATAGCGATTCAGATACGGCCGCTAAATCCGCAGCGTTATTTGCAGAATTTGATTCCTCAAATGATACTTGGGAACAATATACCAACAGAATTAGCTATTATTTTAGGGCTAAAAATATTCTGAAAAGATTCTGTTTCTGAACAAATTGATTTCTTGATGGCCTCCGTAGGACAAATTGATTTCTTGATGTTCGACAGGATTTTAGACATTATTTCACCTGCGTTACCTGATTCATTTACATATGCTGATTTTATTAAAGCTATACTTGACGATGTAGAACCGTTACCCTCAGTGGGTTCTGAGAGAGTTAAATTTATCAGAAGAACACAGAAACCAGGTGAAAGTATTAGCGAATATGTTTCTGCTTTAAAGATTATCACAAAATATTTTGATTTCGACAAAATAAAAGAAATCAACAATGAAACGAGTAGGGACCGCTTGGTGTGGGGCGTGCACTCAGAAAGAATTCAGCAAGAAATGCTTAAAACTGCGTTGGTTTTAAAACAAACAACTACGTTAGCATTGTCACTCGAATCGGCAGAATTAGATCAAGCAGAGATTCGTTCCTCTAATAAGTCAGTAAATTATGTGGCTCAACAAACTAAGAAGGCCCAATTTAGACATAAATCTTCCAAGGATTTAATATGCTTCTGTTGCGAATAAAACGAACATGTAAAATCACGCTGTAAGTACAGAGATTGCACCTGTGGCCGCTGTCACACGGCCGGACATTTAAAGGCAGTCTGTCGGAAAAACAGTGGCAGTTGCAAACCATTTAAAGCTGCTGAACACTCTAAAAATAGCAAGAGTTCAAGTTTTAAGCCTAGGTCCAAAAGCAAGCAAAAATACAGTTACCGTAAAAAAGTTCATACTGTAGTCTGTGAATTGGAAAGTGAATCCGAAACTGAAGCTAGTAATTCGGAAGTGGAATCAGGTAGTGAGTATGAGTCGGAGGATGATTACTGCATTAATAACAACACTGTTGGCATAAGTGAGGCTGCGGATCAAATTTCAACAATTCCCCTGGCAACAAATAAAATAATCATTGTTGTCAACTCCATGAAAATCCACAAATGGATTTTACCAGTACGCTTAAATGGAATTGAGCTTCCCATGGAACTCGATTCTGAAGCTGATGCTTCAATCATCCCTATTGAATGGCATAGGAAGTATTTTTCAAGTTGTCCATTGAAATTAAGTCCTTATTTCATTCATTCCTACACCGAAGGAATAGAAAAGACGATTTACACAGTTAGCATTTCAGTCAAAATTAAGGGACAAGTAGAAAACTTAGAGGCCTTAGTTTCTACCAAATACAAACCAGCTTTACTGGGCAAATATTGGCTTTCAATCTTTAGGGTTGACTATAATCCCTTTTATGATTTACAAACAAAAGTCAAACGTGTCAAGAGCGTTAAGGCCAAAATTTCACCTGTTGACACTAACGAAATAGTTAAGGGTTTTCCCGAACTTTTCAGTCTTGGCATGGGAAAATTTAAAGGGTATAAGGCTAAAATCCAACTTAAACAGGATGCTAAACCTGTGTATTGTCGTGTCAGACCTGTTCCTTTGGTGCTCAAGGAAAAGGTTAACCAGGAAATTAGACGTCTGGTTAGCCTAAACATTCTGGAACCTGTGGAAACCTCAGAATGGTCGACCCCGATAGTCATAATTCATAAAGCTAACGGCGATATTAGAATTATTGGGGATTATAAGACAACTGTAAATCCACAATTGGAGGTAGACCATTATCCGGTTCCCACGGCTGCAAAATTGTTCAGCGAATTAGCTTTCACTTAATCGATCTTAAGGATGCCTTCCTGCAAATAGAACTGGATCCTGAGTCGCAAGCGGCTCTAACCATTAGCACACCATTGGGTCTGTTCCGCTGGTTGCGTGTACCTCTAGGTCTTGCATCTAGCCCTGGAATTTTCCAGAGGGTCATGACAAAAATCACCAGCAAGATTCCAAAGTGTCTTCCCTTTTATGATGACATCCTTGGAAGTGGGAAAGGGTCTAATCATGACGATTCGTTAGATCATCTCTTAACCGTTTTGCAAGATGCATGGGCAAGGTAAGTGTAAACTGTCGCGCCCAGAACTAAAATATCTGGACACATGATTAATGCGGATGGTTTACACACACTTCCTGAGGTAATCGAAGCTGTCACTAAGGCTCCAAACCCTACTTGTATTCAAGAGCTACAAAGCTTCCTAGGGTTTGTGAATCATTACTCTAAATATTTACCAAACCTTGCGCACCTTTTGGCTCCAGTTACCCAGTTGTTAAGCCCTAAAGTTAAAAGTGATGGGTCTGGGGGCCAGAATGTGACAAGGCAGTTAACTCAGTTAAACAACTTTTTCTTAAATCTAACGTTTTGGTTCACTATGATAAAAAATTAAAGCTGAAACTAGTCTGTGATGGCTCGCCCCACGGAATTGATGCGTGCCTAATGCATGTCATGCCAAATGGGGAATTGCGACCAATAACTTTCGCTTCCCGTAAGCTAACTAAAGCCGAAGCTGGGTACAGTCACTTCCACCGAGAAGCACTCAGCGTGGCATGGGGAGTGAAACATTTTCATGAATATGTCTATGATCAGAAGTTCACACTGCAGTCTGACCAGAAGGCTTTAGTGTGGATTTATGGCTCTAAGAAAGGAATACCGCAGATGACAGCAGCTCGAGTTCAACGATGGGCAGTAATGCTCAATGCTTACTCATATGATTTTGAACACATTCCCGGAAAGCAAAATCTAACAGCCGATGCTTTGTCTAGGCTGCCACTCCCTAACACTGAGGAGTTTGAGGAAGCAAAAGCCCAATATAACGTTTTGGCTGTAGAAACAATATCAAATTTGCCTGTTTTAAACGAAACGTTGGTGCTTGAAAGCCGAAAGGACAAGCTTCTTTCGAAGGTTTACCGTTACGTAAATCATGGGTGGCCTGCTGTTTGCGATAATCCGGACGTTTTTCACACGTTGCAATGTAATCTCCGTCGAATCTGATACTTTGTTTTGGGGGTATAGAGTCGCCGTGCCTTCTGCCTTGCGTAAACAAATACTTAACGATCTACACAGCTCACACCTTGGCATTGTGAAACTTAAAGGCTTGGCTAGATCTAAGTGGTGGTGGCCGTCTATTGACGCGGATATCGAAAAGAAAGTTAAATCATCCAATAATTGTCAAGAATTTAAGGGCACTCAGCCTGCAGGTCCCAAGCACACCTGGGAGTATCCTATTAAGCCTAATGCTCGTTTTCACGCTGATTTCCTTGGACCGTTAGATAACTACATGTTTTTGATAATGGTGGACGCTCATAGCAAAATACCGTTTGTACATAAAATGAAAAGTACGACATCTGCTAAAGTTATTGATATTTTCAATAACCACATTGCCGAATACGGTTTATTTGATTCACTCGTTAACGGAATTCGACACCTGATGGGGCCTAGTTTTTCCCCTTGGGTGAACGGTTTGGCCGAGATCTATGTCCGAAATTTCAAACACGTGTACAAGGCACAAGGCGGGACGGGTCTACTATCCAAGAAAGTATAAATGCTTACTTAATTTCATCTAGAATTACACTAAGTTCTACCACCCAAGCCACAGCTGGTAAGCTTTACTTTAATCGAGAATTAAAATCTCGTCTCGATTTACTCTATCCTGATCCAGTAGCCGTTGCAACTGAAACAAATTAACAACTGAAACAAATTAAAAGCACACAGCACCGTAAACTGCTGAAATATAAGGTTGGCAAAGAAGTTAGGTTTCGTGATTTTAGCGTTACTAATAGCAAGCTATGGGCTAGCGGAATAATTGATGAGCTGCGTCCGCATCAATTATACATGGTACTTACAACTGAACAACAGCTCGTGCGAAAGCACCGTGACCATCTCCGTCCTAAAATTGCAGAAGACTTCGTTGACGATTCGATCAATTCGAATAATCCGTTGTCGGAATCTGTCAAGGCGAGCGTGAATAAATTTGGCGATAATTGCGAAGAACGCGCTAAATCAAAAAAACGTCAATCTTACGGCGGAAATAGTAACCAAACGGTTAGTCAGCTGACTCCTGCCCGTCTTGAATCTAAGCGCCGTTCGTTAGGCAAATCACGAAGAAGCATTGTTGCTATGCCGTTGCTTCAGCCAATCAGTGATGCCTCACCTGATATTCAGCGAGATCAAGCACCAGGGTGCAGCACAGTATGTAGCAATTCACCCCGTACATCTAGAGTGGTTTAGTCTGGTGACGTCAGACAGCGAGCCTTGTTTCCATCCGCCAGCGCACTCTTACGAGAAAATAAAGAGACAGAGGGCCCTGAGCCTGCGATATTAACAACGCAGTCTGCCAACGCAACGTCAGAAGAGCATGCTAAGGTGAAGGCTAAACAGAAAGCTAAAAAACGTAAGGATGTGCAATCACCTCTCCGCGATGATTCGTCAGCACAGTCTCAAGACTCTACAAATCGTCCCAAACGTAACCGCACAGTTCCAGAGAAACTAAACCTTTAACCAAAATTACACAATAAATTCTGCTTTGGCTGTTGGTTAACCACGTTGTTTAAATGTTGTAATCGGTTATATGTAAGCCCAACAGGGGATTTCATTTTAACTTGTGCGGTGATCGCAAAAATGTTAAGTCCTGCGTTAATTGTGCATGGGAGAAACCGTGTTAATTTTAAACTGTTCCTTGATTCTGGAAAAATGTTTTGTTCCATTGTTATTTGTGAAAAAGTTATTTTTCGATTTTAACACTTTGTTCTTTTCTTTTCATGACAAATCTTTCGGATGTCCACAAAATGCTGATGGAGCATTAAAATCAGCAATATAGATATCCAAAAAGTACTAACATCTGCGATAAGCTGTCAGTACCAGTTAACAGCGAGCAGATAATGGCGTCAACATCTTACAGTTAGCCTACTCCGTTGCTAACTACGAATTCGCCACGAAATTGTACTAATGTAAAAAAAAAAAAAGGATACGCACATTAGGCTTTACGATTATTAAAAAAAAATAAAAGATTAAAATTGTTAAATTGTACCCGCATCAGACTGTCAAGTTTTCAGACAGGTCTTAACTAAAATGTTTTTTTTAATTATTTGATACGCAATAAATACCGCGCACTTACTGCCTGTGTCTCCTTAAGCATCCGACTGACAATGCCATCCGGACCAGGTGCCTTGCCCTCCTTGAGAGCAGAAATGAGGTTTAACACGCCAGCATACGCAATTTCGAAATCCGGCATTACATCATTACTTCTTGACGTGAACAACGGAAGCCGGTCATCAGCATCGGGCCCAGTGAAAACAGATTCAAAGAAACCGTTAAACTCATTCGCCCTTTCAGAGTCTCCAGTGACAAGTGTGCCATCTTCAGAGAGTATAGGTGGGATGCCACATTCCTGTCTATTTGCATTCTTGACGAAAACCCAAAATCGCTTTGGGTTCTTTGTAAAGGTAACACCTAAACACTCCATATAATCCTGCTTCCGTTCCATTAAAACGACATCCACAGAAAAGGGCAAAGAATTGCCCCCCCCCCCCCCAAAAAAAAACCATTAAAACAAACTAACTGCAAGAATGTTGACACTGTATACAATCATGTTGTAAATCTAAATACTTTTTGAAAGCAATAAAACTTGTGGCATTCACAGTTTCAGTAGTCAACTCGTTCCAGTTTCTTTTGGAAAGAAAGAATCTGCAAGTACATTTGTATTACACTGCACCCTGTTAGCTTTCTTCGGGTGGTCATGTCGCCCAAAATAGCTAGGAATTTTTATGTAGTCGTCTGGGTTTAAAAGAGTATCCCCGTTATATATCCTGTAGAACAGTCCTAGTCGACAATCCCTTCTTTGCACCTCAAGTGGCTGCCATTCCAGAGTGTTAAGCAAACCAGATACACGTGTGTCAGAATCGAAGCTGCCGAACACCATCCGTGCGCCGCGGCGTTGCACTTTCTCAAGCATGTCCACCAAAAATCTAGTTTCAGGGTCCCACACCGCACTCTAATAATTGAGTTTTGACCGAACTAAAGCATTGAAAACCAGCTCTCTAGTGCGCGTCGTTGTACCAGCCAAAACACGGTTTATGAAGTGAACTTCAGAGTTGGCCTTTGTGCACAGGCTCGAAACGTGGTCGTTCCAGTTTAGCCTATTGTTAATTTGAACTCCCAGAATAGACAGTCTATCAATCACCTGCAAAGCATCATTTCCGATTTTATACTCAGGAATGACAAGTCTTTTTTCTAGACACCGCTAAGACTTTGGTCTTGGTAGGATTGAGATTCATTCTCCATTTTTACAGCACTCTTCAATTCGATTCAAATCAAATTGCAGCTGTCTTCTGTAGGCTGCCTCCGTAATACGTCTGAACAATGTGGAATCATCTGCAAACACTGCTTTGTCAGACTGAATGGATTCGATCAGGTCATTTATGTAAATCAAAAACAGAATAGGACCACTAACGGATCCCTGTGGCACTCCAGACAAGACTGGAGCCTCAGTTGAACTTTTTTCCATTTACAACAACAAACTGTCTTTTGTCTTGGAGGAAGGCACGATACTAGTTCACAACACCATCTGATGCACCATAGCCTTGAAGCTTCATAAGAAGCAAATCGTGAGGCACGGAGTCAAAGGCTTTAGCCATGTCCAATGCTACAAGGTCAACAGTAGCTCCTTCATCAAGTGCACTAGCAATATTATGTATCATGTCCAGAAGCATCAGCTCGCACGAAGATCCCTTACGGAAGCCGAACTGTCGCTGCGAAAGTAGACCATTGATTTCCAAGTGTGCCACAAGGTTGCTGACAAGAATATGCTCCAACATTTTGCAGCATAACGATGTTAGTGAGACTGGATGGTAATTTCCTACAACATTCTTCTTTCCACCCTTGTGCAGTGGTACCACTGCAGCGATCCTCCAGTCCTCCGGCACAACACCCTCCCCCAAACTCTGCCTAAAGATACGCAATAAATACCGCGCACTTACTGCCTGTGTCTCCTTAAGCATCCGACTGACAATGCCATCCGGACCAGGTGCCTTGCCCTCCTTGAGGGCAGAAATGAGGTTTAACACGCCAGCATACGCAATTTCGAAATCCGGCATTACATCATTACTTCTTGACGTGAACAACGGAAGCCGGTCATCAGCATCGGGCCCAGTGAAAACAGATTCAAAGAAACCGTTAAACTCATTCGCCCTTTCAGAGTCTCCAGTGACAAGTGTGCCATCTTCAGAGAGTATAGGTGGGATAGGTGGGATGCCACATTCCTGTCTATTTGCATTCTTGACGAAAACCCAAAATCGCTTTGGGTTCTTTGTAAAGGTAACACCTAAACACTCCATATAATCCTGCTTCCGTTCCAGCAACAGTTTCTTAACCAATTCTTTATGGTTGTTTGTCCTAAGCCACGAATGACTTGATCCGGATTTCCTGGCCTGTTGCCTCAGTCATTTTCCCTTTCTGACTGCTCTTTTAACTTGAAGATTCACCCATGCCTTGTCTTTGGAAGGATTCGTAGCGACATGAGGAGTAAACTTTTGCACAGTTTGGTGCAAGTTACTCTTAAACACTGACCAGTTTTCCTCAACTGATCTCTCGGGAGCTAAATTTTCAAAATCAATATAAAGATCTTCAAGTTCTTGGTTAATTTTAGCCCAGTCCGCTTTGTTATATCTCCATGTATATTTCACATTCCCATTATCCATATTGAAAGAGGCTGGCAAAACAACTCTTAACGAGTGAGTGGTCGGAGACCCCCTCTTCAACCGAGACAGACTCCCTTGCACAACTTAATGTAGTAAAAAACAAGTCAAGGCAATTTTCACCCCTTGTGGGTTCTTCAACAATCTGCTAAAGTTAAAGTCACCGCCAATGACCACATTGCGACTGTTCCTGGGTAATGTTTCCCTAACTTGCTCATACAGCACATCCACGGCACTTTTATCCTCTTGTGGTCTGTACACGCACACAAACCAAAAAACCTCGGATTCCATAGTCACTTTGCACCAACATGCTTCAACTCCTTCAGACTTTTCGACAATGATTTCCTCACTCTGCAACTAGTCTTTCACTGCAATCAGAACTCCACCTGCTCTGCTTTGCCTGTCTCTTCTGTACACCACATAGTTCCTGGGAAACCAGCAGTGAGTGGGATCATCTTCATTCAACCATGTTTCAGTGCACATAAAAATGTCCGGCTTTTCAGATATTAACTCATCGAGCTGAATTTCCTTGTTCTTGATACTACGGAAATTTACTAGCACCACAACCAGCTTAGAGATGTTCACAGACCGTCCAGCGGCTGATCGCCGAATGTTGCGAAGTGTTCTTTATTTGCTGGGAAACCAATTTTCTCTTTACGATTTTCCCTCCCCTTAAAATCAGGTCGGGATCGACTTTCCTCCTTTCTTGCAGAAGTTGAAGCAAGTTTTTTATCTCCTTGCGCTCTTGCTTCGATCTGTCTGGCGAAATGGCAACCTGTTTTGTTTGGGGAGCAATAACATAGCCCCTACACCTGTAACCTTTACCAACAAAAAGTTCTTGCTCTGCTTGGTTTTGGAACTTGACAAGCAGTGGGCGGTCTCCCTGCTCCTGTTTTTTCCCCAACCTGTGGAAGTTAATAACCTTTACCTTGTCGGATACATCAAGTTGACCACAGATTTGTTTCAATAAAATAGAATTGTGATCGATTCTTTTTCATTTTCTGATTCATTGCTCTCTGGCACATTGTGGATAACAACGTTCAATTTGCGCTTGTCACGTTCTTTCAGTTTTTTTACAACTAACTCCGAGCACAAATCAAGAGAAACCACATTGTTACTTTGGAAGCGAACAATTTGTAATTCCGGTAAGACAGACAGTGACTAACAATACATGTAAACGAAAAAATTAATACGTTCTTTATTTTCAGCTAGAAAATAGTTGTTTTTTTTTTTTTTTAGTTCTTCGGTTGTATTGTGGTGTCGTCATAGAGGCACCACAATGGGTAGCCATTTTAGTTCCTTCCTGTTAACCATCCCATAACTGTACTCCCATAGTTTACCATATTGTACTATATTGTGTTCCATACTGACGTTGTCACATGACTTTAAGTCTTTAAGAAGCCATGTCTCTGACAATAAACATCCCTTATTGTGTTGACCTACAACGAGTTGTTCTTTCCATAGTGTAGTAGTTATGTAGTAGAACCCTCGAGATGTTGGCCCAGCATACATCATAGGCGTGTTGACAACAGAAAGGTTGATTTTTCCAAGTTGATCAACACTGGTAATCAGCACAGCAGAATCGCAAGATTCCATTGCTACGTTGCAAAAAAAGTCCTTCCGCAATCACAACATTCAAAAGGTTTCTCCCCACAAAGTGCACCTCAGGGTAAAGCAAATCGACAATTGTCTCTGTGCAAAAAACATCTCTCTTCCTGTCCGTGATAGAGCAGCAGTACACAATTCACATTAAAACGGCTTATCACCAGAGTGAATTCGACCGTGTGTATTCAGATTACACACTTCACATTTAAATGGCTTCTGTCCAGAATGAACACAACAGAATATCGTTATGATCCTCAATGTGAAAATGCAGTACTGGTACTGCTTAAAACTCGTGCTTCGTCATTTTAAAAACTACTTCCCTCCAGAATGAATAGTATAAGTAAGTAAGTACTTTATTAATCGTACAACGAGGTACAAATGCAAAGAGGTACAAAGTGCTGCATGACGCAGCAAGTGGTCAACAAAGTAAAAACTTCGATGGACAATTCATAACAGTCAGGGTGAGCCTGACAACTGCAAAACTAAGGTAGAATTCACAAAATCGACAGAAAAAGAACAGACAAATTCAAGATAAAAATTCATTACGTAGAACAACGTTCGCCTGAACTTCTATGCAATTCGCTAATGAATTCACTTCCTTTTCTGGTATCACACCATGGTCCGTGATCCAACAGTGCAATATGAATTTTACTGCCTAAGCCAGTTTTCCATCCTCTACTGCTTCCAAAAATGTCAGTAGCAAGAGAGTTATTGCACATTCTAAGTTGCTGCCACAGTTTCATCTTTTTCCACACGCACAGTAAGGGAAAGGTGTGCTGTCCAACTTCAAAGCACGCTTCGCTATTACTAGAGAACTTACACCAACCGAGGGCCTCTGACCCCCAGGTGGTAAGCACGGGCGGTTTCGTTCCAAAGAGTCACCGAGTTACGGGAACAGAACTTGATTCCATAGACGTGGAGAGCGCAGCTTTGCATAACGTGCCAGAGGTCTTCATTCAGCATAATATTCTTAAAGATCATGTGTATTGCGTTACTTTGTCTGGCAACATTCTGTCTAATGTGCCACAGTTCGTGGTCCCAGGACAGATGATGAGTAAATATAATACCAAGGTACGTAAGTTGATCAGCCCACTGAATACAGTTGCCCGAAATCGAAATAGTCTTTATGTTCTGGTGTGAGAAATTGCCTTTGGAAGAACAAATGCACTTAGTCTTCAGCAAGTTACAGCTCAGCTCAACACGCTCGAGATTAGAAACAAGAGTATTGACAATCTTCTGGAGGCCACTATGGCTCAGGAACAAGCAAATAATTTCATCGGCGTGCGCAATGAAGCAGATTTTATGGTTGTCAACCCTCCATGCATCGATGCACTGTTCAGCAGACATCAGAACATCGTCGAGGACAGCAGTGAAGAGGTGTGCGGACAGAGGGCTGCCTTGTCTAACACCTTTGTTGAATTGAAAGGTAGAGGAGAGAGTATCAATCCATCTGATTTTAACTCTCTCGTCTTCGTATTGAGAGGTCAGCATGTCAATAATGTTCTTCTTGATGTTTCTCCTCGAGAGGCCCTCCCATATCGAGCTACTAGGGAGGCTGTCAAAAGCCCTCAAAATTTCAATAGCACATGCAAACACGCAGCCGCCACGTGCGGTTCCTTTCTCAATTGAAGTCTCAAGGATTTTAGCGGCCATTTTAGAGGAGTGATTACATTTATAAGCAAACTGAAAGTTGGAAGTACCCAGAGAGGCTTCAGATTTGGTGAGGATGATGCGATCAAAGATTTTTGACCAAAGGGAGGAAATGGACAAAGGCCGGTAGCTATCACTCGATCCCACGTGGAGTTGTTTACCTTTTGGGATAGAAGTCACAAAAACATTTCTAATGACAATAGGCGAATACGAATGTCTGAACGCACATTGAGTGACTGCAATCACACCAGTTCTCAGAGCATGGCCACCAAATTTGAAATGCTCGGCTTTAACCCTGTCTGGGCCAGCAGCTTTACCATTTCTGAGAGAATAGATAGCACTACCAATGGATTCTTCAGAGGGAATGAAGATGTCGTCAGTTTGGGAAGAGCGAACGACGACATGTTTCTTAGAAGAAAGAGAGCCGTTTGAAGTGAAAGTAAACCGTTTTTTTAATGTTCGGCAATGTTAAGGCTCCCGCAGATCCCATCGATAGTGCTTGCATTGTTGGTTCTAGTCGTGTGAGCATCATTCACTTTACTCCAGAACAAGGCGGGCGTAAGTTTCCGGTTAGCTTTAATGAATTCAAGAAGCCTAATCTCTCTCTCATGTTTCTTGCACCATCGAATGGCTCCCCTGAACACTATTCTCTTCTCTCTTTTGGTAACAAAGAGTGTGTCCTGCTTCTCTCTTCCGTTGTTTTTCCAGTTAAAGTGAGCATTCTTGTAGTCAGCATACTTTTCTTTTACGAAATAGTTCCAGCCGCTAACGCCACAATTTCTTAGGTTGTTCCTTTTTGGTCTTCCATTATTCTCGCCAATGCAGCATTGGGAATCAGCCCACTTCATGGTCTCGTTCAGAAAGTCACAAGCACCATCGATTTCAAGGAGATGTTGAGGATTAGTGCAGCCATTTTCATTACAACTTAGGGCATCAGGCAGAAGCGAATGATTCATACAATCAGAAATAAAATTCTTATAAGCAGCCAGAGTGTTAGCATCACGTTTCTTCAGTCGATGTGCTCCTTACGTTGGCCAAGAGACTCACGATTAGAGGTAAGAAAAACCTCAGTGGGGGTGGCCACAACAACTTGAATGGGGATGTGATCCGAGGAAAGAAAAGCGTCAAGCGTGTCAGTCTTAATGGTGAGTTGTCTAACATCAGCATCCCCCAAAAATTGGTCAAGCCACGAGACGGTGCCATCAAAGTTACTCACATAGGTAAATCTACCCATTGGTGCGTCAAAGTCATCAATAGGCATGAGATCCAGAGATGCTAAAGAATTGTTCAGGGTGTCCAGGAAAAAAACCTTTCCTGGAATAGTCCGTGTTGAGGTCGCCTGCAACAATAGACAAGTTCTGATGACCCGAACACAGGCAAGCAGCAATCTCATCCCAAGTGTCAGTCAACACTTCATGACACTCAGGGAGTCTCGAGTCAGTAGGGGCGTAGCAATTGACAACTCTCCAGGTAGCACCTCTGCAGTCAAGGTCAATCCACATGACTCTCTTGCTAGGCGCACACCCAAACGGTCTGCCACGTCTGAGAGAATTGTCGGCACTCATAGCACTGAAGGCTTTGCAAAGGAAGTCTTGATGAACACTGAAGAAGCTGCTCTTCAAAGTCATACAGCCATGTCTCTTGCAGAAGAATAACGTCATTAATTTCGCAAATATCATGAATATGCTTAAGAGAACTTTTGGCACCGCAGCAGTTCCAAGATGAAAAACGAATTGAGTTAATGTCTGCAAATTCTGTGATCAATAGGGTATTTCGTAAAAGGCCTAACGGTGATTCCAGACAGCCAGTGTCTTTTGATAAGAATCAAAGCACGCAGATGGAAAGACGTGTTCCAGGGTTTCTTGATTGTGTTGTTAACAATCCTTCGGACGACAATCCTGGTGTCTTCACGCACCACCACGAGTAAACATCACGTGGTGTCATGTCAACATCGCAGCCTCCAATGAAGATTCTGGCACTTCTGCCCGAAGGCCTGACCCACTTCTGAGCACCCCCCTCATCACCATGTTCATCAATCTGCCCATGGTCGCCATTTTCCATCGGCAAGTGTTCAGATGTGACATTGTCACGATCAGGGAGCTCAATGAATGCATCAGTGCCATTCAAAACCGGTTGTGCACCAGTATTACGAGGGTTGGCCTTTCCGACCTTGTTGACGCTATCAACCGAGTTTCAGCAAGAAGTCTTAATGGTGTCCAAATGAACCACATCAGCCAACTTAACAGTGTCCGCAGAGCTGTTGTCAGCATCATGTAGTCTGGAGCTCGGTCTAGACTGTCTGAGAGATGGTTGTCCAGTGGAAATAAGAGCAAGGGCGATGAATGTAAGCTACACTCATATTAAACCGTGGAGAAGGAGTCTGCAAGTCCTGGCAGTGTCGATCCATAACATCGCTCAAGAGAGTGACTCTAGTGGAGAGAGTCTCAAGGCTTTGTTCGACACGTTTCCAATAAGTGCACGAATCATCAATGGTACCTGCAGTGCGGGCATCGTCAGTTTTGCGTAAAAGGGTAGAGTGTACATCATCAAGCTTTGTGACGATATGTGATCCAACATGTTTGAAGGCATCAGCTTTGGCATCAGTTCTTTCCCTTGCACGTTAAAAGCAGTGTTAAAGTAAGACTTCACTTCTTCAATGACAACAGTCGCAATATCGCGTGGGTTAACATTAGGTCCTTTATCAGACAGGTTATCAAAAGATTTCTCAAGGGAGACAACGTGTTTCTGAAGGGCCCCGACCGAATCATGAACGTGGCGCAAGCAGTCGCTATCGTACTTGAAGTCAAGAGAAAGAGGTGGCCAGCGAAGGGGGTTAACAGGGACAAAGGCAAGGGCGATCGCATCATGGGGATACGAGTCGTACCACAGCAGGAGATGGTAAATATCTTTGATCTCAGCAAGGATATCGGAACGGTTACAGGAACTTATTCTCTTGCGTGGGATGTCGATCCCATTTCGACCTGCTTCCTTGATAAGGGCATCGTGAATGAAGCATTTCGCAGCAATGATCTCTTCTTTATTGAAGTGCGTTTCCACAATGTCTTCCAGCTCTTCCCTAGGGATGTTGTTAAGGGGAAAGGACATGAAGCACAGCATGTCATTGGCAATCATAGTGTGCAGGGTATTGCCAGCGTCAGGGTTAGTGTCAGTAGCACGGCACTCGTCGATATGAGCGGTAAGCTCAGTAACTTTCAGTCGTAGGGCAACATTGTCATTACAGTCCGCAGTGCAGGTCTCCATGTGTTTTGTCAGGTTGTCTTTGTATTTAGTTGTGACAAGTTTACACTCCCGGATTTCTTCCTCGTGTCTTTTAATAGCAATATCAAGGATATCGTTGTGTTGCTTCTCAAGAGCACAAATGTTGGAATCAAACTCCAGCGTGAGCCTTGCAACAGTTGCTTCAAACAATGCCAGCTTCTCGTCGGCAGTCTCGATGGAGCTTCGGTAAAGCAGTTCCATGTCGTGTAACTTAGTCGTAAGATCATCAACTTTACTGCTATTGACCAGGAGTTCATTCTCAAGTCGGATAATTCTCGCCTTTTCACCGACGGCTCTGGTCTGAATGCCGGGATCGCATTTGTTAACAGACACAGGGGTGACAAAAGTAGGAACACATCTACCCAGCTTGTTCTCCAAGAAGCCCTCCTCACAAAGGCTAGACTCACTGCTACACATGACGTTAAGCAAAAGGTAATGTGCAGTGGCCCTTCCTTACAAACACTGCAAAACCACTCCCAGAAAAAGGCAAAAAGCTCTGAAAAAAGCTGCTTTACTCTTCTGCGCACAAGCCTTTACACACTCACTACATTCAAACGGTTTCATTATAGTGTGCACAAGTACGTGCGAAGTAAAATTACACTTCCGCGCAAAGTTGGTGAGAAATTAAATTACTCTTCTGCATAAAAGCCTTTCAACATTCACTACATACAAAAGGTTACTTTCCACTGTGCCCAAGTGCGCGGTAAATAAATTACTCATATGCCCAAAGCTTTTCCACACTCACAACATTCAAATAGTTTCTTTGCACAAGTTCGTGGGTCGTTAAAATACCCAACTTTGTGAAAAATCTCCTCTTCCTCAAAGTGCAGCGTCACACATTCCACATTTACGCGGTTTCTCTCCAGCATGAATAGGACGGCGG
>JAHWFP010259290.1:0-35227 GCA_023313725.1 Lithobius niger | reverse complement strand
TGTTTAAGTGGTCCAAAAGTATCACGTGCATGTCAAAATGGATGTAATTGCCCTTTAAGCAACATTTTAGTTATTATTACACTAACAAATAAAAAAGACTTGCAAAATAAGTGTCTTCACCAAATACTCGAACTCGGCTCGACTCGAATTAAAATTATTCTACTTGCACACCCCTAGCTACCAGTCGAATAAAGCCTTGCTGGCAATTTTTAGTTTTTTTCCACTGGAAGTGATTATGCAATCGCCAGCAATTGTGACTTCAACTGCTGTGTCCATGGTGTCATCGGATGTGAGTGCTTGTCAGTCCAATGGCATTCCCACTTGTTGGGCTAGTTGCCCAGTGGTGCCATCGAGCCCCGTCTTCCACCGTCGTTCACCTTCTTTGGAAAGTTTCATGCACTAGTAACTGGATGCTACATCATGTGGAGTAAACAATTTTGAAAGCACGCGTTTCAGACACCACTCATCTCGAAGAAGGTGAACGACAATTTCACCGAAAATTTAAAGAAGAACTCTACAGTGTTCTCCTATTGTGGTATTGTGTTTTCGATTGTTCAAGATGTCTACTGCGTACCATTGTAAACGCTGCTTGCCGGTTTTCGCTAACAATATTTTATGTGCCCAGACAAAAGATTTGCATCCGATAAATCTTGTTGCAACACTGTTTTGCTACAGTCTTTTCTTCAAAACGTGGCTGTCTTGAGTGGACGTATACTAAGGTGAACTGTGTGATTTAACTACTCACTGTGCCCTGAGTATGATGGTGTGACGAGCAGTGCGTTAGCAGAATTCATGAAGCATTACCGAACCTTAAGATGCCATGTATCATGTGAACAATAATATCGCAAGAAACTGAACTGAAGAACAGCAACAAAACTGATTTTGTTTCAAAATAAAAGAATTTAAGTATATTACGAAGCGTGAAGCAAAAAACTAGGTAGCTGCAAGGAACTATTTGTATTTTGAAAAATTAACAAAACGGATAAGTCTTTAAAAAAAAAACGAGCAGGTTTGTTCTCAATTTTTTAGAATGAGAGATTGCATCCCTACATTTGGTGCAGTGAAGTTAGGTAGGCTATCATTTTAATTAATTTTTTTTAATACGGTGCCTTTCGAAATTATCGCCATAGTACGATAGGGCCTATATGACAGAAAATTGTAATTTCGATATATTGCACAGAAATATGTCGAAATTAAAATTTTGTGTATAACCGATCCTTACTGAAAATTGTGTAGCCTAGATCACGATTTATACTGAAAATACCACACTGGACCCTTCTGCTTCAGTAATTATACAGATCAAAGCTTTACTTGTCTCTGATTGGTCACCGACAAACAAACCACAGATTTTGACAGTAGCTTAGAGCAAGAAGTTTGCTTGCATCCAGTTATGTACATATTAGGTAAATGTCTTCACATTTGTGAATCGTCGGTTTTTTTACGTACAAAACAATTTAAACAAAGCTGCTTATCAGATTCGGAGTAGCTATGCCCATATTAGGGCAATAACATCCTTTCGTGAATCGTCCGACTTGTACGGAAACACGAACTGAAGAGTAATCACGATATAGGCTATTACATAAATCACAAACATGGAGGTTGTGCGAAGTTTTGATGAACCAATCCTTTAAAAACAAAAAGTATTCTGGCCATTAACAAGTCGTCTTTACATCATCGTGGTTCCTTTCTTCACTAACATTTGTATTAGCTTTTGAAAACGTTGCTCTCAGTGTTCAGTATTTGGAACTTGGTCCCGTTTAGCATCTGCACCTGTATCGTTCAGTGAGATTATGATGCGCAAGGTATGTGATGCGAGGATATAAGTGGAACTTGGCAAGATTATTTTGTGAAACGTCCAACTTGGTGCATCAGCAGCATAAAACAAGATTTCGGCCTACTTAAGACGGACTATCAACGCCCATGCAACAAAATTACAAGTTGGATGACGAAATGTGATGGGGCTAGTATCATCACTAAGCCAAATAGGGGAAAACATTGTAAATTCTAAACATCATAAAATCATAAGCATCCAAAACCATTGTAAACATTGATAGTGGCTAGTCTGCTCTAAATTTTATCGTAAACATTGACTGTTAATACTTCATATATAAAATATGATGTCGAATCTAGTAAAAATTGTTTTGTGGGGGAAGAAAATCAAAATTCTCAAACCGAATGCCATTCATGCTTTTATGAAATCGATAATTGTGCATTCTAACACTTCTTGCCAGCAATTTTGCATCAACTTTTGGTTTTGTGAAATTCAATCTGGAAAGGAATTTCGTGCTAGAACACAGAAATTATTGATTTTTGTAGAAGCCCTCAAGTGTATTGTGACTGATAATTTAATGTGTGAAGAGCTTTAAAATTGGCGTAAGTTGGTTTCAGCTGTTGTATATGAACCCTGTATATTAGATTCAGTTGTTATACTTATTTCTAAATGCGTATTTCTAAATGCGTATTTCTAAATGTTATACTTATTTAATTTTTGTTTCAGTTCCGACTCAAGTTTGGAATATAAATAAATTATCAGATCAAGAACTGAAGACGGTGTCGGTATCTTTGGACAATACGGATGACCGTTGGTGGGAGCAAGTGGACTTGACACGTTTAAACCTGGCTAATAATCAAATTTTGTCGATACCAAATGATATTCAGAATTTAGATGGGCTGCAGTTTCTTGATGTAAGTCCCCTTGTTTGGTAGATCGTTCAAAATGGGTGTAGTGTCTTATTTTCCTCAATTAGGTGCTGTAACTTGAATTTAGAGAGAGTTGGGTGATTGTTAGAACAAATGCTTTAATTTATGTGCATTGAACCTTTTAGACCGCTAGAAGTTAATTAAATGGTTCTCGGAAGTAGTACTAAAAGAAACTGATGCAAAAGTTTGGTTGTTTAATTTTATTTTTATTCTCAAGTTTTCAGATGTAGGCGATGACTTTTTTTTAATCAAACAAAAAAACATTTTGTTGAGTATGTACAGTTTAATGCCAGGTTCAGCCACATTCAGAGTGCAGATGTTACACGTTGGCTAAAGTTTTTTCCGTAGATCCAAGTTTTGGTTGTGACTAAGGCTGTACCGACCGATCAGCAGTTTTGCTTCCAATCCGATCTTGAGCCGATCAGTCGAAAAACGTCAATCTTGCCGATCGCTTGCCTATCGATCATTCTGATCAGATCAAATAAAAATTCTACCGATCATAAATAAAAATTGACTTTAAAATAAACATTATAAAAGCCCTTTAAAATAGAGCTAAACTCCCGAAGTCTTCCTTCGCAAACAAACTTCTGCTGTCTCCATTTTCTACATGATGCATACTCTTAGGTCCATATATTTCTTAGTGGAGTGGCTTGACAGACGCGAAGTTGCAGTACGTCTAACCGAGAGTTGAAAATAAAGTTTGGCGATCTCAAGTTTTCATTAAATTTTTCTGTATTTGACATGCAATTTAGCATGTAGAATCAGCAAAATGAATGGAAAGATTGCAGCGTTTGCGTGATTCAATCAAAAAGCTACTATTTTACATTGCGCATGCTTTCCCAGGTAAGAAGTACGGCGACTAGCGACGACTTAAGTGATCAAAATTTGTTTCTCTGCATCATGGTCGTGAAAAACCCTTTGATGCTAACAAATTACAGTTAACAGGTAATAGAAATGATTGAGCAGGAGCAGCTAATTCTTAACGTCTATTATTACAAAACGGTTTAGAAAATGAACTATTATACTCATGGTACCTGCGTAAGGTTCAGACTCAGAGTGGTTTGATCGAATTGATTACTGGTAAAACATGATCATTTTGCTGATGGATCTGATCACGCTCTGATCGACGATGATTGGATCGGACTGATACAGCGTTAGTTGTGACGTTCCTCTAAGCGGCTCTTAAATACATTTTGTGTTATGGCATTGATCTTGGTAGTGATTAAGTTGCTAGTTTGAATCCAGTCACTCGCACCACTCCGACGAAACATAAGTGCATAAACACGACTTACCGTACTACGTTATTTGTAGTGTATGGTTTCACTGTTTGGCTTGTTTTCCTCTGTACACACTAACTAAAGTCTGTAGTATTTTTATACCACTGTACTTATTCATATTTCGTAAGATGCATAAGTCATGTCGTGCGTAGTGTTTAGATACAGGGAAAATGGATTTAATTCGTTTGGCAGTTATAAGAACCTGCAACATAATCGTCGAACTCTATTTGTAACTTGATACTCCACCCCAAAACACAATCAGAACTCGACTTGGCGTGAAAAAGTTGAGCTCGCACACCGCAAAGTTTTTCTTTTTCTTTTCATTAAAAATTTTATTGGATTTAAAGTGATTCATCTTGTATGTTTTAATTCTAGCTTCATGACAACCAGTTGACTAGTTTACCTGATTCTTTGGGAGAATTGCGCTGCTTAACTAGACTAAACTTAAGGTAACTGACTTTTCTTTTCCAGCTTTTAATGTTTTTCTTTTAAGTTTGATAAATATAATGTGTTACCTACAATCATATTGTATGTAATTGTAGCACAAAATTGCAGCACAAATTCCCAGTTAGAAGTTGCACTACAGGCGAATTTTCGGTGATATCACCAGTGCCAGTGTATACATTGGGAAAACAAAAAGGCAAGTTCGCACACGTCTCAATGAACACTACTCAGCTACAACAAGCAATGATCGTAGAAACAGCATTGCTATGCATGAATTATATACCAAACACCAGACAGATTGGCTAAATGCAAGCATTCAGTTGAAAGCAAACACTAGCAATGAAGCACACCTCCGAGCTGTTGAAACCATCGCAATCCAACATTTTCAAAATGGTGGTGTGCCTCTCATGAATACTCAGGAACCAGCATATCCTCAAGTGGCTAAACTAGTCACTCGAGATCTGTCGACTCGCCTCAATGCAAAATGGAATAGCTGGCTACTAAGGCCCACTAGGATGACAAGTGATGCATCCAGTGACAACTGAGAAGCACGGGATTTTCAAATAGTGTATTTAACGACTGTCTGCAAAATGGACGACAAGTGAAAGTTGTTTTTTATCTGAAGTAGTAGTTTCGTGGCCTGAGGAAGGTGACAGACTCACAAGTAACTTTACTGGTGATATCACCGAAAATTCGCCTGTAGTACAACTTCTAACTGGGAATTTGTGCTGCAATTTTGGTTTGCGTAAATCATACAATATGATTGTAGGTAATTGTTTAAAAAACCAAAGTAGACTATCACTTAAGATTTTCAAAAATATAATGTGGCTAGTTGTTTAAATAAAAGGCTGATCGGTATTGGATTCCCAGCACTTGGACGTGTATTTGACATCCATTTGTATTGGCAAAAAGTGTTGTTTTGCAGCACAGATAGTTTTTAAGTTATAGCAGTGTTATCCTACCCATTAATGTATGGCTTTATAATTGTTTTCAGTCATAATAGGTTTACTACAATTCCAAGCGCAGTGTTTCTGCTTAAGGATCTGTTATTCTTGCATCTTCAAAACAATTTGCTCCAAAGTGTCCATGAAGATATTTCAAACCTCAGCCAATTAGAAGATTTAGTAAGTATCTTTGGAATGCGAGAAATATAGAAAATATAAATTTACAAAATTGACATGATGACCATTCTTTTTTTTTTATTTCATAATTAAAAGTTTTTCAAAAGAAATTATTTTGGTATTTTAAGAAAGTAAAAGAACATTAAAAGCGAAGTACTTTGACGATTTAGAGCATTTTAAGACCAAAAGTTAGCTACACAACTTCTTCATCTTGTACAGTAGACTCTAGGTATAATGAACTTCACCCTGTAAAGAACAATTAACTATTTGGTCAGACCGTCGTTTCATATGGTGAAAAAACCTCTGTATGAGGAACATCTCCGTACAAAGAACCCTTTATCAGTGCTGTAAAAGTCTTTTAACGTGCTAAAAACAATCCTGATAAGGAACTAATTTAGAAAGCATTGTGTCCACCAAGAAACCAATGAATTTATCAGACGACGACAAAAGCTAACCTGAACCACAACCGTATAGAAATTTTATCACTGAACATTGAAAAATTAAAGTTTTATGCACATTGTCCTCGCACCACAACCAAACTGCAGATGCAGTTCCATTTTACTTCTCCGGTTTTTATGCTCTGGTAAATCGCTCACAAAGGAACCGTCTATTAAGAAATCTGTATAGAAAACAATTTTTGGGCAGGCTTATTCATTATAAAGAGAGCCTACTGTACTTCTGTATGAATTGCTTTAATGCAGGGATGTTCAGTTTTAATATTTTGGGTTCGATTTGATTTCTATCGATTTTTGGGAAGAACACCTCGATTTCGAAATTCAATATTTTTTTCTTTCGATTTTAAACCATTTTGTTTTTCAATTTGTACCTATAAGGGCTAGCCTTTAAAAAAATTATCAAGTTTCGGTAATTACATTATTTTCTGTAAACTAATGTTACTTCAATTTTTGCGAACTGAACTCTGAATTGTGTGTTCATTTAACTACATTTTGGTATTAACACAAAGGTAGAAAGCAAGTTTCCACCCCCGCCCCCCCCCCCCCTTTTTGAATACACCATCCTTCGATTTTATTCAGTAAATTTAACTTCATACTTTGTGCAAGCTTGGTCAAATATTGCCCATAGTTCATTGTTAAACTTACACTGGAGTCTAAAACAAAATCTTACTGTTGTAATTTTAGGGCAATGGTAACATCACATGGTACCGTATAGTTGCCACATAAAAAGAAGTCATTACACATTTTTGACTAAAGTTAACGTTTTACTTGATTCTAATTTTTATGGTAAGCTTTATTTATGTGCATTTATTGAAAAAATTTCACAAAATGGAAAATAATTCACCACATTACACCATGGCGATCTCGTTAGTCGATGGGAATCTCGTTAATCATTGGGAATCTCATTACTCCACGATATCGAATTTTTCGATTTTGATTTGGACGGGTTGGGTTCGATTCGATTTTGACAATGTAATAAAATCTAAATCGAATCGAAAATTTCAATTTTCGCACAGCCCTACTTTAATGCAAGACCGTAATAAGTTTGGCTGAAGATTGCATCAAACATTTTTGATCATCAGGGTTTTGTATTACTAGCAAGGAGCATAGAGAAGCAAAACTTTTTCGTATTCCTATTTCTTTTATGGAGTTTTTTGTTGCACACTAATATTACCATTAAAAAATGCTAAATTAGAACCACGTACCGACGGTGACACGAAGTGTCTTGACGGTGAAAAAGTCAATACGTAATTGCTAACTAGGTGAAATGTGTCCCACTAGTTCCCCTGTACGTACTGGGAGCTTGGCTGAACGATGCAGGGTAAGAAATACAAGGTGGAAACTAGTAGACGACAGAAGGTTAGATTTTCTCCTACATTTAACTTCTGCCCAGAGGTGTGGACCGTTTCCCAATAACGTGACGAAGTCGTGAGACTACGGTTCAGGGGTATGACAAAATCTGGTTTATTACAAGATGCGTCCGGAATTTCCAAGATACAGTTCGAATATCTTAAATGACGGATACGGTTGGGCAATAAATGGTGAAACATAATACACTAGGTCGTAGCTCGACGCTTGGAATTAAGTTTGGGACATAGTTGCAACTACTCGGATGCCGAATATCACCAGAAACATGATACATAATGTCATTATGCAGATACGGCACGCAATTACATGGTTCAAAGTTCGATAAGGTACTTTTCCGCTAAATAATCATGATTTGTGGATGCATTAACTTACGTGGCATTAAATGTTGCCTTTGGAACCCAACATGGTGGCCAGAAACACAAGCCTAACGGAGCTGCGACATGACGTGTCGCTCAAATTGGACGGGGCATTCAGAGGAAGGGAAAAAAAGGAAGTGTATTTTGCAACGGAGTACGGGGGAATTACAATGGCAGTAGCTAACAATGCTAGAATGGTATGCAGCAGACAGACAACAATCGGTTTGCCTGTGTACAACACAGCGACTGTTGGTGGGCTGCGACATACAGTTGACCCATTTTTCACAATTACCGTGACGTTAAATAGCACCCACATCCCCAATTAACAAATTGGGAGTGAGGCAACCAAATAACTGGGAAAAAGTGTAAATCACAAATTGCAACGGGCCCTCATTGTGGCTATTGAGAAAAAGGGGCCTACGTTGTGGCTATTGTCTAATGATGTCACTTCCCACTCGTGTCGTGTATTCGAACTGGTCAGGCTTATCACTTATTAACGTCAGGTCGGAAGTGCCAGAATATCAGTCAATTAACCGTGATTTTTGATGAGAACACGTCCCAGCAAATTGTAGACTTACTATTGAAAATTTAACAATTAAAAGCCTTGTTTCAAGAAAGAGAACACGTAAAAAAAATTATTGACACTTACAGAGAACAAAATGCAACTTAAAAGAAAGCTGCGGTTTGCTTGCCCAGGATTGGCTTCGTCCGTTGCCCACATGGTTCGAGATGTATTCCTTTTAAGTGAAATCATCCCTGTGCTCAAGAAACGATCTTCTAAGTGTACAGATGCAAATCAACTACATATCCTTTTTCTGGGCCGATGAAGAGGATTCCACAATTTCTGTGAAACTTCTTTACAAGGAATGACATTTTTTTCTATTGTGGTTCTTTTCTCATTAGTCAAAGAATTTCTTCGCCTCCATGGAGAGGTCTTTGCTCCAGCGTACTCTTCGCTCACGGCAAGTTCGTCTTCAAAGACAAAATCCTATTCGCTTCAGGCAGGCTCTTCGGTCCAGGAATAGGAGTGGTTCTTCAACATTTTCTTCTGCAGCCAAGGCTTCAACACCGCAGGGCTCGGAGGACAGATTTCCTGTTAGCACATGTCTTGCCCTTCCCTAAAGTTTAATCAAAGGCATTCACCACGTTGAAAGTTTTAGCATGCCTTCGCCTACTCCCACCCTTTGTCTGATGCACGGACTTCGCTGGACATCACGGCCCTTGCCAAGCAGATGCCCTCCTCTGGACTCATGAAGCCTTCGCCACATCCGAAGAATAATCACCATGGTCTTCACTGGCCCTTCCTACATCAGACTTGCAGCCTACACTGGATATCGGGCCTTCGCCGGACTGACATCCTTCTCCAAGGCCTGCTTTGGTTGCCCTTTCACCTTCCCTTGAGAGACGACAACAGGATTCTTCACACCTTTTGGCTCTTCGATGGAAAGCTCTACATCAGCAAAACAGTCTATACCCTTTGGTCTACGCTGAAACGCTAGACTTCTAAACAAGCCGTAATGTTCTTCCACCCTCAGTAAGTTATCTGCGCAGCCTTCACCAGTAGGAAACCGGTGAAAAGCAGTGGGCGAAGCTGTAAGCAGCGGGACATACGGAACTTCACAAGAAGCAAACTAAGTACACCCTTCACTGCACCAGGTGCAAGCTGGCAATGGGACACCAGGGTCCTGAGTGAGTCGTCAGTACCGCCTTCACCACGCCAGGCACAAGTTAACAGTGGAAGTCTTCACACGTTGACGAATCTAAAGTGCAGCTCTTCCTCTCGCTGATTCGCTCTCAAGCCTTGAACCAACAAGCACAGAGACAGGGATCTTGGTGGGTCAACATTAACAAGCCTCTCGTCACCTCTTAGAATCGATTGGTCTCCTCATCGAGTCTGAGAAAGAGAACAGGAAGGCCGTAACGATGTCCATCTTTAAGAGCAGAAGATCTGTACGCCCTTGGTATTGGGCTAAATCTCTCTCACCAAGGGGAGTGTTATCGTCGACCCCACCCGAGAAGCCCGTTGGCCGCAAGCTGCTTCAGTGAGGTTCCTGGAAGGTCCATAACTTGTCAGCAACGAACCCTGTACCTGAGTAGAAGATACAGCCATCATCTGGAATATGAGAGAGCTTCTGAAGGAAAGAAGTCCTCCGACAATAGGTGTTCCAAGAAAAAGAAAACGACGCTGGGACTTTTCTTCGGCATACTCCTTTTCAATCGAAGCATCACAAATCCAAGGCAAAAGCCTCTGTCTGCAATGTGACACAGAACAACATCCCAGATTTTGAGCAAGTAGTGGTCTTGTTCGTTGTCTCGCGCAACTATCAATCATTGCTTCCGGCACCCACGATTGGATAAATCACCACCGTGGGAAAGGGATCAGAAAATAAAACTAAAAGAATTCGACTAGATGTGTCAGCAGTCCAAATTTATTTTGTATAGAAATCAGGAAATTCTCCCATTTTTCGCCTACTAGGAAGTACTCGTCGGTGCTTCGTGATACATCTTTGCTTCCACCTGTCTCGACTAGAAGTTCACCCATCGTGGTTCCCAGCGTGCTCTTCGCTAAAGCTCAAATCCTCTCAGCTACAGCATGACGGGGAAGATAATGCTGTTTTCGATCTTCTTTTTTTTATCGCCTCAAGGACTTCTAAGAACGGACACTTTGAGCTTATGTCAGGCCTAGAAAAGAAGTGGGCACAACTCTATTTTCGTCTAGCACTTGCGTTAAGCAAACGATGAAGTAACCAGCTACTGACTTGGGCTTGGGCGAAAAACTCTCGACCTGGTTCTGATTTATCTTGGTTTCTCCCCCTCTCAAGAACCCCCTCCTTCAGTGTTAGGAAAATGAGGCAACTGAAGCGTCCAATCGCTCACGGTCTTCACAGCAGGAAAAGGAACCGTATTGAGCATGGATTTGACCACTTAGAGCATGGATTTTACCAGATTTTACCTAGGAACCAGGTCTTCCTTCGGCTCAATACCTATGGGATCAAGTCCTTTGCAAATCGCTAAAGCTTCAATATACTTCGCTGTTCCTGCACTAGGTCCCCTGGCAGGGGACAGAGAGGAGGCTCAGCACCCAATTAGTGCCCTGCGCTACTACCTCTATGCTTCAAAGGTCCCGAAGTGTAAAAAGGGCAAGACTACTTGTTCCTCCCCTACAGATTCAGCACAGGGCAGAACACTCCAACATTGATTGTTTCCTGGATCCGCACTGAGGTAGTACTCGCTTACGAAAACACCGTTGAATCCTTGGCCACCGACAACAGTTTGCCATTACAAAAAATTTTTCAGTCTGTCTTCTGGAAATGCGAGACCACCTTCACTTCGCAAGTCCTGGGAGACATGATCACCCAAGCAGCTGCTTTGTTGTCCTTCGGACCACTCTCCGTTTTTCAGAAGATTTAAGGCGACCACAGGGATGCCACCAATTCACCTGGGAGGCGACGATGGCAGTTGCCCACCATTGAGCTTGTCGGAAGTCTCGTCCATGCAAAAATGTAATTGGCGAGGTATTCTGGGATAAAAAACACATAAAGTGTATGAATTTTAGCAGTTGGAAGAAGCTTTGGATACAAATTATTAACCTTCAACAAATTGAGGCACATGCACACCAAATGTTTAAGCGTAACAGTTCTTTGAATGAATTAATGCCATTGGAAAGCGATTCTTACAGCAAATTTGGCTCTTGTGCAACAGATTTTTTTAGACCTGTTGTTAATATTTAGAGATTGAAAACCTATTTTGCTTTGCGGGATGGGAATCGGAAGTATCTGCAGTGTCTAAACAAATGTGTTTAATTTCTTTTCAGAACTTATCATGCAATCAAATCAAAACGTTACCACCCAGTTTAGGTTTCTTGTCACGCATCTTTCGTTTCCACGTGTCTGAAAACAGGATTGCAGAACTCCCTCCTGACATTGGTAGTATGAGTGGTAAGATCAGTCATTTTATACTTTAGTAAGTTCATTTTAACCATTCACAAACCTCTTAAGTAGCACTGGATTTTAGAATTTAATTTAGGTAAGGATACTAGTCTGTGCAATGAGGATGTGTTGTGTCAACATGCCAACTGGAAGCAAACCAGAATCGATGTTTAGTAAGAGGACAGTTACTAAAAATCATTTCCAGTTCAAATAAAAGTGCCAGCAGTATGCCTGATAACTAAATAAAATAACAAGAGACCTCTGGGCCAGGGTGGGACAAGCAACTCAAACACGGCCGTGTTGCTGTTGTGGCGTCCTTGCAGTTATTAGTGCAGGCTTTTGACGTTCTCACTTAGTATTTGGTTTGGTTGAGGATTTTTCCAAATCCGGATCCCACCCAAATATCCTGGTTCTTATATCGTCCTGAATACACTATTCGGATTCGATCGATCTCTACAAATAAATACATGAAAAATTCAGTGGAACAGTACGTTTGACTATAATAGCCGTTCAGACTACAACATTTCATCTGACTAGCATGACTGACCTTTCATTATGAAAATCACCCCCTCAGGTGGTTGTAATAATTCACAAGTATCATATTTTTCGTTAGCGAACTGAAGTTACGCACGTACTGACCCATGGCTGACGAGTCGCTACGAACTCGGAAAAATGCAGGTTGGCGGCGGAGAATATTACTACTTCTAACCAAAGTTTCTTAGCTGAAAATCGGTTTTTGCTTTGATTAATGCTGTAACAAGTTAATTATATACATCTTGATAAAAATGAGTCTATATTTTTGTAACTTTGATTAATGCTGTAACTAAGGGTTGTGCGAGTAGAATAATTTTAATTTGAATCTATCTGAGTTTTAGCATTTGGTGAACGCATTTACTTTGCAAGTGCTCTTTTGTTATTTGTTAGTGTAATAACAACTAAGATGCTGCATAACGGACTGTGTGGGTCAACAACGTGTACAACTGGTTTTTCAGTTTTTAGGATATAACTTTAGAAAGGTTTGAGCTACTGGCTTTTAATTTGCACCACCGGAAAGCTCTCGTTCAGACATAGAATTTGGTATATTTGAACGTCAAAAAAAGGTAAATAATTGGCGAAGTTATCACATTTTCAGCGGATTCGAGTTTTCGAGTATGAATGGAAACTACGAGCCGAGTTCGAGTACAAGTTGCGTACTCGGTTCGGCTCTAATTTTTCGAGTTTCGCAAATCTTTAACTGTAGGATGATCATTAATTCATTATATAGATCAGCAAAAAAAATTACGATATGTTCATGTAAAGAAACACTTTTCGTAGCATCCATTGACTACAGTGAAGCCCAGTGTGTGGACTTTAACAAGAATAAATTTCACTGTAGTTTCATTTCTCTTCATTTATCTTCTACACTCGCTATGCAGGGTGGTCCACAGAGAACTGACGACCCAACATTTCCTAAGCCCTAATTTTCTAGTTAGCACGCCTCAGAACCAGGAGAGGACAGAAATCAAATCGAACGAAATGCAGATATTTCTGTCCTCTCCTGGTTCTGAGGGGTGCTAACTAGAAAATGTTGGGTCTTCAGTTTTTTGTGGACCACCCTGTATTCGCTAGTGACACAGTTTCTTAAATAAACTATTGAAGCACAATATGATGGGTGGTATGGCTTAATCTAAGATTGATATGTAATTGATATGTCGTTGGTTGGTCACTAGCCTCTGTTGGGGTTGGGGTATTTTATAGTATTTGTGTTGCTGCTGTTTGCTGTCATTCCTTGTCTGTGTCATTCTTTTTCGTGGTAGTCTGAACCAGCTCTAAAGCACCCTCCTTGAGTTTATTTCTGTCACATACTACATAAAAAAAACCTGACGATTGCTTGCCCGTTTAACGCTCCCAGGATGCCATACGAGTAGGAAAGGGTGGAGCCAAGGTGATTAGAGAGATAGCAGATAACTGGGTTTAGGGGAAGGGGCGAAGGATGGATACGTAATTGTGGCAAAGATACGTTGTAGTAGTAAAAGGAGAAAACAAACGTTTGAAGTTAAACGATGCTGCAGGACGAGAACAGGCTGTGTTTCACGTTTGGGGGAGGTATGGGGGAAAGAATTGGGCGACAGAGTTGGAGAAACACAACGTACATTCAAAGATCTTTATTGTAAAGAAAAAATTAGTCAAGTAATTTTAGGGTGTTATTAGAATGTGGGATGTGGGGCTGTTACCATGCAAACTTAAATTCTACAGGTGGGGTATCGCATCGCGAATTCAAACTAAATTTATTTATTTATTTATTTATTTTGCTTTTTGACCGTACACAAGGTACAGTAGAGAGAGCTAAAAGGAAAAAAATGACAAAAATAAATGTATGATGTAGGTAACATGTATACAAAGGTCGGCAGATAAGCCGCATCAGTCTGTTTTCTTGTCAGCATCCTGAAGAACTGTCATGCCCTGGATGTGATTGTGGGCACGCAATCACAGGGATTTCTTGTCCTGGACCGTACGGATCTCACACCTTCTACCAATGCGCATCAAGCCTTGGGCCACTGCTCTTTCCAGGCCGTAAACCCAACAGTCCATGCCATCTCTGGCAGCAGCAACAAGTGTGTTACTGGAGGCAAGAATGGATCGCCATAGAGTAGCCTGATGCATCAGCATGTCAAGCTCAAACGTTATCACCCTACCGTCTCTACATTGTCTCTACATGCCTGGTGGTTTTGAGACCACCGTGGAAGGTACTGAGCCCTTTTTATAGCACCATGGTAAATGCTGCTCAATTCTGTCAGAGAGCCCCTACTGTAGACAGAGGAAGTGGCAATCCCATAAAGCGCGAAAGAGAGAGTTTTCAGCAACTGCAACTTGGCAGCTTCGCCTCAGTGGTAAGGCTGAATGTATGCAGCATGGAGTTGGTACACCTGTATAGTTCTGAGCGCACCTTCTTCAGGTGATTGTCATCAGAAAAGTCATCACGAAGGACAATTCCCAGGTAACGTACAGACGAGACCCACACCAAATTGGACCCGTCGATCGACAGGGGCGACCCAGTTGTCCTCACTGCCGAAAATCATGCCTAAAGACTTCTTAGCATTAAATGTCAATCCCTTATAACTGGTCAAGAAAACAAGTCTGTCCAAAAGGAATTGGAGTCCTCTTTGGCTTGGAGCAAGGAGCACATTATCGTCAGTAAAAGCGACCACATTTACCATCGTGCCATTCACTTGACAACCAGTTTTAAGCAGAGAAATGCCAGACACTGCCTCATTCAGGCTAGACAGAACAGGAAAGGTGACAAGGGGCTACCCTGTCGTACATCGCAGTGTGCCCTAAAAGTAGCCGACAGGAAGCACTCCCAGTTGACGCAAATAGTTTGTCTCTCATAACAGTCTCTTATGAGGTTGACGATGTATGCAGGAATATTTCGCTTACGGAGAGCATCAAATATGGAATGGTGTGCGACTTTTATCAAAGGCTTTCGCCACATCCACAAAACAAGCACAGACACGAGAGCCGGCTCTCCGATATCGTCGCACAGTCTCCTTCACAGTGTAATCTGCCATTGAAGTGGAATGTTATTTCTTAAACCCAAATTGGGCATCATAAGTGGAGGTGAGGTTTTTGATGGCGGTTCAGTAGCACAAGATCCAGCAGCTCAGCGATGGGACTCATCAGTGCAATGCCGCGATAATTTTCACTAGCAATGGGATCCAAGGTTGATTTTTCCATGATGGGCGTCAAGGTAGTTTTTGTGGTGGACTCTGGAGAGTGGCTATGGGATAGAGCTGCCGAGAGAATGAGAGCAATGAAGCTGTGAGATAAATCACAGTGGATTCTAAGAGGGAGAAGTAATTCGAGAGTGTGGTATTTGGGAGCCATGGGGGGTGGGGAGATACACGTACCTGTAAAGTTGGGGGAAGGGGGGCTTAGTGGCGGAGTCGTGAACATTTGGGTTTGAGGAGACGTTATTGGGTTTACAACGTCATATACTTATATTTATCAGTCTTTATCGAAGAGCGAAAACGAAAAAGCAGTTAAGTAATTTTAGAATGTTATTAGAATGTGGAGGGGAGGCAATGGTAAGTCACGACCCACAAAAAAAGAGCCACATCGATTTAGAATGTTACTATAAATAAGTTAACCCGGCTTAAGACGTGCTGTAAGCTAGTTTTGCTGTCATAAGGGTAAAATTTCGAGGTTAGACATTTTCTTTTCCTCATTTTTATTCTAAGCTGTTTTGAAAGGTTGTTCACTATTTTGATTTAATTTGTAAAAAAAAACTACTGATTTTTTATTCATGTAGCCATTCGAGTTCTTGATCTTTCAAATAATGGTCTTACAAAACTACCGCCCGATCTTGGAGACCTTACACACATGGAGCAACTCTATTTGCGGCACAACCGCTTATCTGCATTTCCAACTCTCCGTTCTTGCAGTAACTTGAAGGTATCTTGTGATCTCTTTTTTTCCATTTCCATGAAAATGCCAATGGTCTGGTGTTAATTTTATTCTTTTTCATTTTTCTGTGTTTCTTGTATTGTATCTATTTTCTTGTGTGGATTGTTGAAATACTAATGAAATCAACAATACTTTACTTCTGTCACTTACTTGGTTAGCAAACCTTAGTCATTTTCCCTTCTGAAGGTGGTGGTAGAGCAAATTATCGGGAACTTTTTCCCACTTAAGTACAGTCCTGGAATATAAAATTTCGTACCAGACACTGGTCTCCACTTCTTTAAAAATGCCAGATCTCCATCCAGTTTACTGGATCAATTGTGAAAGTGTTTGTGTCTTTGAGTAGGAGTTCCATTGTTGTAGTAGCATACTCTCCTTGCGTTACGGATCTAGACATGATATGAGGCGACGGCGAGACAAAATGAAAATTGTCCTCGTGTGACGTAGCACGACGTCCTTTCATAAGACAAATGAGACTTAACTCACTTCATCAAAGCGTTGCTCCTTAAAATGTGTCTTGTCGCAAGACTTTTTATTTGAGTATGATTGCACTAATTCTTTTTTCATATTTTGCCAGACGTGACAGCCAGTACAATTTTGTAAATTACCTGTCCTCCCATTGTCCAGTAGCCCGGTACTACTTTTGCTTTGGAATAAATACCATTGAAAATTTGTATCCTGTTAGGCACTCAAACAGACCTTCAAATGAGCACCACCATTAAGTCAGAATTTTGTTTCAAAAGGAGTTCATGTACTGTTTTACGTATCTGAAACACTACCAATGCTTGGTTAAACTTAAGCATAGTTACATATGACTTTTTTTTTAATTGTTCAGTGGACTGAAATTCAATGTTTGCTTTCTAATAACTCTTTCTCATATCAAGGAATACTAAAATTTTCAAATTTCAGATGAAAGTTATGAAACCCATGGGTCTTCAGAGTATTACAAAAAAGATTAGGGCAAAAAGGGTTCTTGACTCCCTTAACCCCTATCACACATATCAGTATATGTTTTGTTGAGTTACATCTGTTTTCTTAATGCACTTAACACTACATTTTTTTCTTCTTTAGGAACTGTATTGTGGGAATAATGTCATAAAAGACCTTAACAGTGAAAGCTTGGAATGTGTTAGCGGATTAAAGATTCTTGAGCTGAGAGATAATAAATTGTCTTCACTTCCGGACAGCATAATTTCTCTTCAGTCTTTGCAACGGTTAGATATTGCCAATAACTCCATGTCAAGGTTAGTTGATTTATTTACGCTAAATGTCATTTTGCTAAGATTACGTTATTATGAAGTTGCCCTTTTCCACCTAATATGAGGAAAAGTTTCATTAAATATTAATTACAATTGCCTGGATGAATACCGTACTGGCCCGAATATAAGATGGTATTTTTTTCGAATTCGTTCCATTAAAACTGCATCTTCGTCTGACATTTGCGTCCAAATCCATAACTCTGCCAAATTTTGACCTAATTTGACATTTGAATACACCATTCGAATCGTTTTTTCGAGTGGTATCCATTGGTGCTAATAAGAAAAAAGTAGCTCAAATAGTTTTTTAAATAGCAAAAACGAAAAATATAAACAAAACTGGATCGTACAAATTATTATGGAGTCGACAATTAAAAGAAAACCCTATAAATGAAAAAAATTGTGATTCTGAACCTGCATTGGCTGAACTAATCTATAATATCAACTATATTGGTAATAGATGCACTGACAGAATTTTGGGTTAATGTTGCCCGCTTTACGATAAGTGCTCGTTTATTTATTTATTTCTGAATTTATGAGCCCAAAACGGCAAGTCGCCTTATGTTTGAGCCGCCTTACTAAAGCTGTACCGAACCGAACGAACTGAACCGAACATGGCCGAACAGAAGGTGTTCGGTTCGGTGTTCGGTCCTTCAAAAGCAAAATACCAAACCGAACACATTTTCACTTCTAATCGACGGATTTTGATGTTTGAATACACCATTTTGAAGGTTTTTTCTCCAGCTTTCCGTTGGTCCACACCACAAGTTCCTAGCTCTAACGGTTCAGAAGTTATATGGGAAAATGTAAAAGTAGTGGAGATTTTTTAAATGTTTTAACACTTTAACGCCTATGGACGTACTAGTACGTCCTTTGAACTTTTGCACAGCTGCCTATGGACGTACCAGTACGTCCTGAATGTTTGGGGGTGCATGCTAAAGTCAACGTACCAGTACGTCCATCGTTCTTCACGCAATGTTGTTAGGTAATGTTTTTAGTGCACATATCAGTCGTTAGATGGCAGCACTGACTAGTCTGAGCTGTGTGAAATGGTGTTTGTTGGAAGTTGTATAGGTGCCTTGCTTAGCTGTAGGGATCGACCGATACAGAAAAATACCGATCCGATCCGATACCGATTTTCCCCTCACACGCCGATCCGATACAGATCCGATACACCGATACAGATATACCGATACCGATTTAAAAAAAAAGTCAATGGGTCAGAAAGCAAACGCATACTTCATCATTATGAAACTGGTGTGCAAGAACATTAAATTTCTAATTTTTTTTCTCTCAGTGGTGGCAGATCCGCAAGTGTACCTTCGACTGTAAAAAAAAAAAAAAAAACCCAGAGTACACTGCAGATAGGCCTAATCCCAAGAAGCCCTGCCCTGATTCTGGCACTGCATACACGTTGAATTCACTAAGCTGCTGTGCAGATGACGTCATGGGTTACGAGTGATGCTATGCAGGAAAGGTTTCTCACAAGCTAGGTGGAGTAGCCAGCGTGCACGGAAGTTGGTCGTATCGGCTAAAATATCGGTAAATAAACACCGATACAGATCCGATACCGATACACAAAAATACCGATAATATCTGTAAATACCGATACCGATATTAATATCGGTCTATCCCTACTTAGCTGAATACAAAATGGCGGCCAACAATGTTGAACTTTTGCGTTTTTGTGAGTTTGTCAACAGTGTTTCGCTGCTTACTGTGCCAGTACTAATTTGTGTAAAAAATTTCTAAATGCATCACCATTTAAAGCATACTTTTCTGAGATAGACTATATTTTAAATTCTTGAGCTCCACTGGACAGCTTGAAATGATATTTTTGGTAAATGCTAAAATCGGTCAGGCTGTAATGCTGGTTCAAAATAAAAAGGTTAGGCGTGAAAGTGTTAACAGAGTTTCAACATCTATGGACTTACAAGTCCATGTGAAAATACCTACATTTGTTAAGAAACTTGGGCTTTAATGAATCTTTGTAAACTGAGTTCTTTTACATTTTAGTTTAACATAGATTGGTTTCGTACATTTTTGTTCGGTTCGGAAGTGTTCGGTGTTCGGCTTATTTAAGGTTTGTTCGGTTCGGTTGAAAAATTCTCGTTCGGTACAGCCTTACGCCTTACAATCATGCAAGTACGGTATATGACTAGTGATAAGTTACCCGTAACATTTAACAATGGCTTGCATTAGGTATGCGCATGATTGTGCAGTGGTTCTGTAGTGTCTGAGCCTTACATCAAGAAGGACACAACAGGTTTGTGGGTCTAATGGGCAGCAGCCTGCCAAAGCAGGTGCAAGCCTATTTATTAACTTGGTTGCAATGCATCCTGGGTAGGATGCATTTGCTCATTTACATATAGAGCAACAATTGGTTGTTAGGAACATGCAGGTCAGGTGACCAGGTTACAATAGTTAGTGGTGTGTAGACCCGGCCTAAATAGAGACATCTAAACCCGGACACCTGGCCGACTTATGCTGAAATTGAAATTAGGTCATATAAAAAACCAAAAAAACCATTGCCAGATTGACAAGCCCCGTCAAAATCCTGCAGTGAAAATGTTTGTTTAGAATTATAGAATGTTGATTCTTTTATATTAGTTTGCCAAGCACTATGGGCCTCATGTCACAACTTTCACATATTTCTCTCGAGGGGAATCCAATGAAAAGTATCAGAAGAGACATTATTCAGGTAAATGATGATAGTTGAAAAATGTTTTACTTTAAGTCCTTAGAGTAAACAGGACGGAAAGCCGATAGCCGGAAAGTAGAGTTGAATCTTGAGCCGTCAGCTTTCCGTCCTGTTTACTCGTATTTCACGTTTAAGTGTTCCTTTCGATTCGCTTGGAGTGTGGCACAGCAAATACGAGTCAATCCAGTGGCGATTGGAAAGCGTTTGTATATGTATATTGTATATATGCACGTATTAAATGCTGCATATGGACGTTTCTTTTTGGCCGTGTCAGTATTGCTCAGCGGTGGGACCTCGGCCTCTGGTTCCAAAGGTTGTGGGTTCGATTCCCCGCTCAGGCAGTCTGACATATAAGTCCAAAAGGTAATGTAAATAGGTTTGCATCTGTATTTAAGTCCTTAGATGCGTAAAGCTCAATAATCTTGTTACGTGCTGAACAAGCCAGTAAGTCAATACCAAAAAGAAAAGTCACTCAAATGTTGAGTGCTTGCTAGCTCCTCTTTCCAGAGTAAAGCTGTTAATGAGGTGTAAAGGGATGAAAATTGAAACATTACCTTTCACTTGCCCTTTGGACATAGGTGCCAAAACACGGGGGAGACAATAAATACTAACCAGTAAAAAACTCAAACTTCTTCTCTGGGACTTTTGTTTCTACTAAACCCTATTTATTGTCTTATATCCCAGAACTGCTATCTGGGATGCTGCTGTCTTAGTTAATCGAGCTATGCATAACAGCAAGAAATTTGTGCATGTACGATTAACTTATTCTTATTTGACTTAGTGAACAATTTGTTTTGATTCGTTGTTTTACGCTTTTTTCCTTAGCTCCAGTTTACCAAGTTACCCTTAGCAGCATTTTATTCTGCTCTATTAGGCTTTTATTTTGTATAATTTTTCCGTTAAAACTTTTTTGAAAATCTCCATCACTGTGGTTAGTCAGAAATAAGAAAACAGCCAAAAAAACACACAAGAAAAATGACCTTTGATGCGCTCGCGTGACGAGGCCTAGATTCAAACCAGCTGTTCTCAAAATCAATGGTTTACAAACTTACCCGATTTGCCTGTAGACGAATGGCCATGCATACGATGGTGGTATTTTGTGACTTTGAGAGACTCTGTTTTGACGGTTGAATTTTGAATCACTTCACCTGAATGAAACTTAAAGCTGGCTTATATTAGGCTCACTTTTTTGTTTAATAATATAAAAGTAAAACACAAAAATGTGGTGCTTATATGATGGAGGTTAACATACCTCAGTACTTAGTTCTCCTTCCAGCCATCTTCACCTGTACAGGTAACTTCAAAACAAAACAATTGAACGATATTTGCAGTGATGAATATTTACTTTCTTGAGCTGAAACTGCTTATTCAGATTTTGTGTTTACTCTTCAGCACTTGTTTTCTATTTCATTTCAGCGAGGAACTGCGAGTTTGTTGAAACATCTGAAAAGTCGTTTGGAAGCTGAAGATCCAGACAACATTCTGCTTCGAACGAGTCCTGGCCGTCCAGTCAGTAATGAAGGTATCGAAGCCCTTGCCAGTGTGGAAAAACATGCTCTTCGGAGTAGTAGAACCCTAAACTTCAGGTGCACAGATTATATTTGTTGTTTATTTTTATTAAGACAGATGTACAATTCCCACAAGTGCATTCTTGTCTACAGGACTCGTACAGGGCCTTGAAATCTGGAAACGTGCTTGAATTTGGAAAAAAAATCAAGGACAAATAATAGAGAAAGGCTGGCGATGTCCTTGACAATGTTGGTGACTTGAAGTTTGCCTTTTTTTGCTTCAATTGCATGCTAAATAATGTGCGTACTTGCTACGGGATGGCACCAAATGTCAAATCTTGTTGTAGGCCTACATTTTTTTTAAGTAGCGGTAATTAAACGTGAAGATAAATTAGTGGCAGTTGTAAAACTAGAGAACAAACCCAATATAATTTGGCTATGTTCGGTTTGTTCATTTAAAAAAAAATGTACCCAGCGCAAATTTCAACAAAAGCGTTACAAGGCAAATGGTCCAGATCTAAACTTTAAACTGCTCTACCATTAAAGTTAACCCATTTGAAAGCGGCCTTAACAATTTGAAGTTTGGGCCTTGGAAAAACTGGGGAAAATATTGGTCAAAGAGTATCCAAACCCGGTGTGTAAGACTTAACTATAGAGTTTAAAATATTCTGAACCATGGTGACATTACCTTGGGTAGAAAAACTACTGAGGTGCTCACATCGGGAATTATAAAGAACACATTTAGGCCATGTACTGTATCAATCTGATGGATTCCATTCCTTTGAAACTTTAGGGAGTAGAACGATGGGAAAATCAGTACTAATTAGTTAAACAATGAGGATTAAATACAGATTCAAACCTATTTACGTTGTCTTTTGGACTTAAATATCAATGAAAATACCGTCAACCAGTGAAAACCAGCAAAAACGAGACATAAGAAGAAAATTCAAATTTAAAAAGCACACCACATCACACATTGGAACTATCAAGCTCACTTGAATTTTTGGTGGCCAAAAGGTACAATATACAATGGAAAACACACTTGCACTTCAACGTCCACCTTCTTCAGAAGACCACAACCGAAAACAACAAACATGTGCACTACATCATGGAGCGTTCGCATTGAGGACCCCAAGCAAACCGGCCAGCCAAAGCCCAGGTGTCCTCATCTCAAACCAAGTGAATCACGCTCCAAATCCGCAGCCACCCTAAAAGCCATACTTAAAAATAAAGTCATGACGTACATGAGTACTTCAAGGGTTTAGTAGTTTTTTTTTATAGGTGTACTGGTTTCAAGTAGTGTACCAATAGCTAATGAGTTACCTCCCTGACAAGCAGTCATCCGCAGGAGTTATGCAAAATCAAAACATCTGCCTCTTAAAGCTTTTGAGTTTGTTCACGTACATTGAAACATAGAACACCAAAATCACATTTCAACACATTTGATTTTGGAGTCATTGTGTTGAAATATGATTTTGTTTCTAACTTCTTATGTTTCAATGTAAGTAAACAAGCTCATAGTGTTAAGCACTGAAGATTATAAAATGCCGTTTTGATTTTGCGTGTCTCATGTGGGTGACTGCTTGTCAGGAATCAAACTTGTTTGCTAGTTTTCTGACTTGTCCACCCAAATACCCCACGGTAAAGAACAACATTTCAACATCATGCCGTGAGTTAACATGTCTTCTTACTAATATAATCTTTTAAATAGGCAATGCTTTGTGAATTTAACGCAAAATTCTCTCGTTTCAGCAACAAGCAAGTGTTTGAAATTCCAGACAGTTTGCTTGAGATGGCAGCAGAAAGTGAAGTGACAATGATCAATTTTAGCAAAAACTATTTGACTTCGATTCCTAACAGGTAATTACTAAAATGTGTTGCTCTTAATTTTTTTTTTTCCATTCGTGTCCTCTGGTGTAGTCACTAGTCAGGCAATCAAAACATTTGCTGGTGCAAGCGGTGCCTGGAAAGGTTATAAAAGCCTAAAAAGGCTACAGAAGAGACAGAAAAGGGTAAAAATAGAGCAAAACGGAAAATATGCCAGAATAAAGGGCCATACTGTGCCTTTTACTAAAAGTTGCTTCTGCCCGGCAAGTGGGGGGGGGGGGGGGCCCAACAATTGTTTTCCCTGAAGCATAAAACAGTGACAACAATAATAAATAATGTTAAAATAATAGTAATAATAATAACAAAGTACGGTAAAACCTATTTAACTCGAACTCCAGCGAGACTGGCATTGCAGTTTGAGTTAAGCGGAGTTTGAGTTAAACCGAAACGCATTAAAACACATGACAGGCTGTTGGCCTGGGGAATTCCGAGTACATCTTTGCATCCAATTTTTGCTAGTAAAAACAGTAAAAATTCTTTTTCGGGTAGAAAAGTGACACACAATGCATGGTGTCAAATTGTAAAATTACCATCCGGAGTTTGAGTTAACTGATATTTGTTTGAGATAACGAGGGTAATTTTGTATTGGGCCAACCAAATAGCACAAAATTTGTGTGACTTAAGCGAGTTTGAGTTAACGAGGTTTTACTGTAACATTTCACTAACACTAACTTCATTTTATTCTGTTTTATTTATTTAGCATAGAGGGTGTGCTTTCTCGTTTGACAGAATTTGATCTTGGAAATAACCAATTGACTGAGTTGCCGTCTATTATTGGAACTGCTACACGTCTCACATTTTTGGATCTTCGATCCAATAAACTAGACCAGTTGCCTACCAGTTTTGAATGCCTTGCCAGTTTAAGAGAAATTTGTTTATCTAGCAACAGGTAAATACAATCTTTCTTCCTCACTTTTTGCTTTCTTCTTATCTCGGTGGTATTAACACGAACAATACATAATGCGCTCTGTATTATAAAGAATTGTGAAGAGTCTTGGGCCCTTTCTGTCAAACGGGTGGCTACATTTTGTTTTATTATTGGGCACAAATGTACTAAACTAGGGTCCACCGCCACATTCAAAATGAGTTTTTACTTTTTAACTGTAAAAAAATTGACGCTTTTGTACATACATTATAACCTTTTCCGTATTAGGTCACGCAAAAAAAAATTGTTTGGTTTACGGGCGAGGTTGCAAATTGAAGATCCAGGCAACCAGACATTTTTTTATTTTTTATTTTATTTAACTGACATTTCTTTGACATGTACCTAGCTCAAAATTGAAAAAAATATGAATGTCAGCCTAAAAAAATATAGTGTTGCTAATATGTTATTTAGGTCATCTAATATTCAAAGTTTTTGTCAAATAATTTCTTAGTGGTTTGAGGTAGAGGTTTGAAATTGGCACCATTGGAAAGCTCGTTTCGAGGCGGTTAAAATGGTGTATTGGAATGTCAAAAACAGTCAATATTTGGCGAAAATATGATTTTTAGCGCGTGAACCAAATTTCAGATAAAAAGTTTTGACCCGCGATAATTTAAAGCACCCGCACGCGCCTGTAAACCAAACAATTAACTTTGAATGGCCTTGTAACCAAGTGTTGGAACCTGTCAGTGTGATTTCTAATAGGATAAAATATTGTTAAGCTGCATATTTGAATTGTTAGGCCGCGAAAAGAAATAAGTTTGTTTCTCGGGTATTTTCATTCAAAAAGTAACCAGGCCACCAGGCTTTTTATTTTATTTTTTATTTTATTGGAAGTAATTCAAGTCTTACTTTCAACTGCTCAAAACACTTACATCTTAATTTTACGGAAAAACTTGCAAAACACTTAATTTTACGGAACTGAAAGTGGTTAATTTAGGCCAAATAATGCTTATTTTCAGCTAACTGAATTGCTTTTCCTTGTAACGGTAATAAATTTAGCTTGAATTAGCAAATAAAAACCATCGACAAGGGGCAAATTTGACCACCAGGCAGGGCCTGAGAAACATCTGATTTTTTTTTCGTAGCCTTACATCAATGGTGGCAATTATGCCTTTTTTATTTAATCCATGTTTTCTTTGAAGTCGTGATACTCGTTTTATGTTTATAGTTCTTAAAATAAAGCCTTCCAGTGCAGAATTCAGATACAAATTTATGAATTTTGTTTGTTAGCTGACTGCTACCTAATGGTACTTAAAACTAAAGAAAGTTCCAGACTTTCTTCATATTCGTCATGACATTTCAGTGTTGTTAACACGTTTTTTCAATTGGTACAAAAAAAAAATTAAAAATCATTTTCCAGTTTTACGATGGTGACAGTTGAGTCAAAACAGTTGCCAGTATCTACAATCTGAGACCTCCTTCAAATGATTCTGTTATGCAAGTCACGCTGCCTCATAAACCCGTCGAGATGGGGTGGACGTAACGAACAGTAGAATGGAGTGAGCCTCACAATTTTAAGTTTGAGGTCAGGTTTAAACTCGAACTAGACTTGGAAAAACTGCAAACTCTTTATTAGCTTTCGGACTATTGAGGTGACATTTTTGGTATCTCTTTTGTCAATGGAGTGCTGTATTTTAAGTACAAAGTTTAAATGTTTTTCATCAGCTTTTCAATGGCTGAAACTTTGTAACTCTTTTCTTATTTGTAAAAAGTGTCGTATGGGAATAGTGGCAGCATAGCTTATGTGAATGTTTAGGTTAACAAGCAGCACTCAGTTATGAAGTAATATGATACTTTGTATTTTTAATTATATATAATTAACACTGACAGTATTAAAAGTACTCTAAAACACGATATTTTCTCTCTTTCTAACTTTCTGACTTGAAAAAGGATATGGGTCTAAATGGAGATCATCAATAACGTATCCTATCCTTGCTTAATAAGTTTTGGAAAACTGACTCCGATCGAAACTCAACCCCCAAGTTTAACTTGACTGACTGTAAGCAACAAATTTATACTCGCACATCTCTGGTAACAGTGCAGACTCGCATTTAAGACAGAAGTATGAAGTGATTGAAGACACACACCTTAATATTTTCACAGGTTTGTAAAAATTCCTCCCTGCCTGTATGCGCTTACCAAATTAGAAATTTTGCTCATCTCCGATAACAAAGTTGAAGAAATTAATACGGAAGGGCTTTCTCGTCTGCCTGTAATCACTGTTCTTGATTTGAGGAATAATGACATAGCGACAGTTCCTCCCGAACTGGGAAACATCAAACAAATAAGGTAAGGGCCTGGTTTTCTTCTACCTATTTTTCACGATTCTATTAAAAATCAATATCCCTCTGTTTTTACTTCTCGCACACTCGTCATTCATCTCAAGAAGTTTGTTACTGTACTGACAAATTCATTTAAGTGGTGCATGCGTCATTTGACCCTGGAATACAACTTTTGATCGTTAATTCTGATGGCGGCACAGAAAATAATATTTAAACTTTGTTATAAAATGTAAGGCATCTCTTGGTATCGGAACACTTTGGTAATGTTAAGCAAATTCACTTTAGTTATGCTTTTCACAAGTACAATATATTACCCCTTTCCTTCACATATACGCTTTTCTACGCCTCTGTAGGATTCACTCACATACGCATTTTTACGCGTTTCGTGTATCGCACTTAAAATTACTGAGACGTAATTATTAAGCAGTTTATTACATTTTTCAAGTCATGGTATTGAAGCTGCCTGGATGTTTTAGAATTAAAAATAAACACTTGCGAACAGATGAAAAGTTACAGCTTAATTTTCAACTGTGATGCACAATTGTGCAGAAACTTTCATGAGGAAATGGGGATGAAAATTCTCGTAAATGTCCGTGAAGTAAAGGGTTAATAAATATCTCAGCAAATTGTTAAGGCCGCTAAAAAAAAGAAAGTTGGTTCTCGGGCATTTTTCACATGAAATTCGTGCGGGCGGAATTTTATTTTTTATTTTTTTTTATTTTTCAGCCCTATTTTGCAGTACATTTTGGGGAATTGTTTTTCATATTGGGTAAAATAAAGAACATTGCCTCGTAATTCTGCTTACCACATGTCCACACAATTATTTAACGACAAGAATGGTAATTTTATGTTTGCATTTCTCACCAAGGACTATTTTTTGCTCTTTAACTGCTATTTTTGCCGCGTCGTTTCATTTCCCGTCAAAAAATCGGTGCGGGAGGGCCTGAGAACCAACTTTTCTTTTTTTATTGGCCTAATTATTAATTGTTAAAATAAGTATAACTACGGTGAATTTTTCAACGTTAATAATGAATTTTCAAAGTAAGCGATGTGACATTTTCAAAATATTGCGCTTATCCTATTGCACGAGTTATTTTTCTTAGTTCGAAGTGTAGTCAATCCTGTGATGCAACATTGCTTCTTCTAAAATCAAGGTGATGAAAATCAACAAAAATAGTAGCAGTAATTAAACATGTCTTGTTAAAGCAAAAATCATAAAACCGGCTAAGCAGATGACACTAGGAAAGTAAGACAGAATATCCAGAAAAAAAAGCGAGTCATTACAGAGGCCAGCACTACAGTAGCCCAACCAAAAGAGGGCAGAACGTTTGTAAATGGAAATTTGAATCCACGTTCATTCGAAAATTTCTTTTTTTTTTTGGCTTTCTTTTTCACGTGTAACTGTGACAAGCAAGTTTCATTATGCCAGGGGAAGATGCAATATAACCTGAATTAATGGCTTCTATTTTTGATGTAACTTTGAATTTTACAACCAGTATTGTAATTGAAGCAAAAGTTGTCCTTGTTTTGAAAAACCAAGCCGTTTACCGACAATGATCATTTTTGGATTTACCCCGTTTTTTCTGTTATTATGACTATTATTAATGCTGTGACAAAAAAAAATGTGAGCTTCTCCGGCTCCTTGCTGGTGACACAAAACCCTTCTGGTCAAACATTTTTATTGGACTTTGTCTGAGGCGACTGTGTTATTGTATCGTGTCTCGAGCATTTTAAGAGCAAAATACAAGACAGATATACAAGTTGTGTATCGAACTTTTGGGTCTTAAACTGCTATGCATAGTAAATTGTTTTTATTGCGAATTGTTTGCTTTTTTAAATTATCAAAATTGTTATTTTCAAAAATTGCCAAAATAAGGACTTTTGAATTATGAAACAAAAATAAAAATAAAAAGCCTGGTCACCGGGCCACTTTTGTAAATTCAGAAAATGCTCCAGAAGCAAAGATTATTTTTTCATGACCTAAAGCAAAATAATTTTTCGCAGCCACTTTAAAAACTGTCTCTATCAAAATGTTCTGGGAGTTGTGAGTTAGTGGTAGTCTGCCGATTCCACAAACGAGTAGTGAAGGTCATGAAATTTCATAAAACCCGTAGAAATTCGCAACATTTCAAATTTTACCATCATTTCCAGTTGAAGTTGTCCAAATATTAAGGCTGTAGTGATCAGCAGATTTGTTTCCAATCCATCTTGATCCGAACAGTGGAGAAACGTCAACCTTGCTGATCGCTTGTTAGTCAATCGTAGCATAGCAGGCAGAAGCAGCAGAACGAATGGAAGCGTTAGAGCGTTCGCGCAATTTAATCAGAAAGGCACCACAGTGCACAAGCACATGGCAGCTTTGCTGAAGTAACTATAATTGTTTGCACGATCCAAATGGGAAGTGCGGAATCCAGCGATGACTCGAGGGATCAAAATTTATTTCTCCACGTCGCAATCATTAAAAACTCTTTGCTGCTAACAAGGTGATGCTAAGAAATTACAATTACTGGGTAATCAAAATGATTGACCTGGGCCTGCTAATTCTTTTGTCAATTATTACAAATACGATGTAGAAAATGAAATAGGACATTATCCGTTGAAAAATTCACCTTTATTTTTCCCCTCAGATAAGATTGGATTGGTTATTGTTAAATTATTATCGTTTTGCCGAAAGATTCGATCGTGCTCTGATCGGCATTGATTGGAACGGTACAGACTTACCAAATATGCTTCCTAAAACACAAAAATATACTAGAAAACCAAAGAAATTTTGCTTGGTGGTACATCAATTTGTTAAACAATTCTGGTGTTAATAGGCGAATGAAGGCAGAACTGTAGCTCCTGGCAGTTATTGTACGTTTTAAAACTTTGTGAAGTTTCAGCATTATTTATTCGAAGTTACAATTACTAAGCTTGTGTTGTGTGAAATGGCGAGGGGAGTTTGCTTTTAGTACTTTATTGCCGCAGAATTGCAGAAATTGTCGCGGATATGGTTTAATTAAATTCGCGCAAATTATTTGTCTGTAATTATTAACTTTTCATACGATTATACGAACTGATGCTCATGCATGTAAAATCAAGATTGTCTAGTAATTTTTTTATGTCTTTTTTTGTCTTAGATCTTTGCAGTTGGAAGGGAATAGGTTTCGTTTGCCAAGGGCTCAATTGTTAGCTAAAGGAACAGATACTGTCATGCAGTATCTTCGCGACCGCATTCCCACGTGAAACCGTAAGTAAAAAGGAATGCAGACCATAATTTCTCATCCCAAATAATAATGCAAATTAGAATGAGCTTTGTGCTTGTGTTCACTTTCCGGCGTCCTGATTTGTGTGGTGCCCTGAACTGATAAAGAGGGCATAGGCCATTTCACTCCGTAGGTCTAACTCGGAGAAGCTTTTCACTACCATCTGATTATACAAGTTACAGGACAGTTTCTGTTAATTGTGACTCTGTTCGGAAGACATGGATTGCTCCCAAGGAACTTGTGTCAGTTGTAGTATCGTTTTCATGTTAACTAATTTCTTTCTTTTCATTACTGTTCACACACACAAAAGACACCCCGTAGAGTAACACAACAAAAGACCAAGTTTCAAAGTTTATAGAGGGTTGACCTATTAAAAACTAAATTCGCAGCTAACCAAGCTATTCTTTTGTTTACATCTTGTATGATTAATGGGGGTAGGGTAGATCACAAAAACTGAATTCCCATGCCCCCAGGACATTTTCTTCTTAATAGGATTTCCCTTAAGACTTTTTGTTAAAAAAGGGCACACAATTTTCTAAATTTTAAAAGAAAACAAGTGCGATTTGTGCACTTTTATTTTAGCTGCAATTTTTTTTATAGAATCTGTTATTTAAAAATCTGTAACAGAACTGTTCGAAACACTTGTAGCTTTTCAAAAAGTTGCCAAGTTTTTAAAAATCTATGCATTAGAAGCTGAGATAATGGTACCTAAAGTTCACTTTTAACTGAAAAACGACCGAGAGAAATCACAGTTCGCAGTTTGCACAACAAGACATTGTTGTTTTTCGACTAAAAGCAAATTTTAGGTGCCAGTATCTTGGCTTCTAATGAATGGATTTTGATAAGCTTGGACTTCTAGAAAGCTACACGTATTTCGAACAATTCTGTTGGAGAATTTTATTGAAAAATCATGTACGAAAAACTGCATTGAAAAGTGCACAAAAATAACAAAGCGAGAAATTGCAGTTCAAAGTTCACGCAACAATACATTATTTTTTACACCAAATGTGAAAATTATGCCTGCAAAGCTGTTATAGCAAATCTTTTTGCCTCCCCCCCCCTCCTCCCCCAACCTAGGATCTGTCAGATGGGGCAGTGAATGGTGGTCATAGACATACGGTATTAATATTTTCAAATCTGTGAGTGTGCCAAGAGATTGCAGAAAGCTATGTTCAGTTAAAGAAGCACCTTAGGTTTGCTAAAAAGGTCTAACATTATGTATTTTCAGAAATTAATCATCGTAGAACCAATCGGTGCCATGATTTTCGCAGCTTTGCTTGAGTATTGCTACAAGTTGCTTGGACTTCATTGTAAAGTACCTGGAGAAGGAAGACTTGTATAAATGATGCCTTGTTTGCAACCTGCTTACTGGACAACGGTTGCATTTCATTTAAAGGCGTAATTTTTATATCAATTGTAAGCCGTTTGTGAACTAGGAGCAGGACAGGAAAATAATTTGCTATCAACATACTATAGCAGCTTACATGATAGCTGTTCAAACTGTGGCAACTTGATTTACATACACAACTTGTAAGACGACACGCTTGTTATAAGGTTGTGGCCATCAGCCGTTCCACAAAGAATTGCTTTTGTTGAACTGAATATATAATATTTTTTAATGTCATTTTAAGGTTTCATTGGGCCATGCAAAGTTAAAAAAGTGGTTCTCGGGCACAGAAAGGTTGAAAATTGACGAGGGATGAGGCTTTTCTTTTTTTTTATTACATTCGGTTCTCGGGCACAGAAAGTTTAAAATTGATGAGGGATGAGGCTTGTTAAAAACTTTTTAAACACATTTTGTGGTAAAAAAAAAACCTTTTTCGTACTGAAGTTCGTTTTTATTGGATGAAGAAGTCGTGACTATCAAAGTTGTGTTTGATATCTTCAAATTATTGACTTAACTTAAATCTGGCTTAAAATTCCCCAATCCTGTAAAGTTTGTGTCCCGCATTGAGTTTGCACCGTTTCTAACGCCATCCTAAATTACCATTTGGTAGTTTTCAGAACTAAAATAAACATGTATGTCATGACACATTCATCTTCGGAAAGCAATCCATCCAAATAGTGGTTAAAGCTTTTATTTCTCATTGAACGGAAGATATTACTTCAAGGGGAAGGTGTTGACTGCTCGCATTAAAAAAAAAGAATGTCCAGATTGCTTCAACACAGCATTTCAAAAGCTATTTTTCGGAAATTTTTATTCAAAACAAGCCTAGATCGGACTTTAGAAACCCCCCCCCAAAAAAAAATAATTTGGTACGAGGCTTTTTAGTTGATGCGGTGGATGATGTAATATTGACACAACAGTAATGATGAGACTAATATTGACTTGAGAAAACTCACTAATTAATGCCGTGTCAATTATTTTTATTTCTGACAAAAAAATCGATGCGGGAGGGCCTGAGAACATTTTTTTAAACTTTGCATGGCCTTGGTATTTTTTTTTTTGGTGTTACAAATAATGGATTTGATGCAATATTCCGAAGAATTGGTGTGGCTTAAGTGATTTAATTTAGGTGGCCACCAATGATTCAGTTAGGTGCCATACTTATTATTACTGTACCTTATAGAAGTGCCATTTTCCAAGCAGCCAAAAAACTAAGATGCATGTGAGTGTACTAACTTAACCTTTTTGCTGTTAAACAGCTTTTACGAAGTTGTGATGAATATCTGCCAGGAGTCAACGACACCTAAAAAAATTTGTTTGCCGACCTTTTTTTAAGAAATCTTACCTTGTATTTTATTTTTATGTTTGCTGTCTTTATGTTTATATCTGCAGTCTGTTTCCATAAATAAAGCTGACCTAGATAGGAATTGAATGATCAACATAAGAGAGGACCATTTCAATCTCTGCTTTATTTGCCGCAAGGTTCTTTTTATTTCTGCCATAAAAAATAGGTTTGACGGGGTCTGAGAACAAACTTATTTCTTATTATCTGCAAAATACTAACCTTCAGTATGTGCTAAAATTGTCTCGATTTGCTTTTCTTACCCGAATTTTTAAACCCCATATAGTTTAAAACTAGCAATGCTTTATTGTCGCCAGGGGCGCATGCATCGTAGCCTTCTTTTGGTTCCGGAATTTCGAATGGCAGCCTCGGATTTCGTGGAAAGACAGGATTTCTCATTGAAACCGCCCTGTGGAAAGCATTCGATAGTGGACAGACCCTTGCAACGTTCTAACAGAAGTTCCAATTCACAACCTTCTGACGGATGGTCTCCTGTTTACGAAACCGTCCACCACTGGTTGGGGAGCTCGCTTAGAAGGTCGCCAAGAGTCGGGTCAATGGACGGAGTAGAAAAGCAACTACACATAAATGTGTTGGACTTAGAGAAGTTTGACTTGAATTCTGGCCTAGGAAGATCTCTTGAGGAGGAATGGTGACTGGTCACACGACGGCCATAGCTCACGTAAAGAAAGGAGGAGGCACTCATTTAGCGACAATGATGAATGAAACCTTCAGTCTTTTACGCCTTTGCGAGTCGATTCGGGTGAATCTACACCCACGGCACAAAGCGGGAATGTTGAACGTCCTCGCGGACGAATAGTCCAGGCAGAAAGTTCCAACGGCAGAATGGAAACTCAATTCCAGTCTGTGCCAAGCCTTATTCCAGAGATGGGGGAAGCCAATGGTAGTCCTGTTTGCAGCAAGGTTCAACAATCAGCTTCTGAACTTTGTGTCCCCCTTTCCCGATTCGACAGCATGGGCAAGGGATGCTCTATCTCTGGATTGGACAGGACTGTCAGCGTACCAGTTTCCACCATTCTCGCTTCTTCAGGCCTCGCTGAACAAGATTCGTCAGTCGCCAGGGAATTAAATCCTCGTGGCCCCTCTGTGGCCGACAGTGCTGCTTTGCTTTCAAAAGAGAACAACCCGGTGCCTCTTCCAGTCTCGTGGTTCATCTTGACACAACACGGCGGCAAGACAACTCACCCGTGGCTAGATATTCTTCATCTTCACGGGTAGAGAATTTGACGACGAACTTGATAAAAGAAGGGTTCTCAACAGAAGTTTCAGACCGCCTCTTACTGTGTCATTGTGAGTTGACCAGAGGTAACTACGGGGCTAGATGGAAGATTTGGTTGTTCTGGTGCCAAGCGAGAGGGCTTGACCCGACAAATCCGTCAGAAGCCTCTCTTTCAGCTTTCCTTGAGGTTCGTTTTTTTCCGAAGGACTCTCCCCAGATGCCATTAAAGGCTACTGTTCGCAATCAACTCGTTGCTTTCTTGCCTTGGGAACGACAGAGTGGTCTCCAGCAAGATTTTGGCACGTTTGATAAGAGCTTTTCAGAATGCCAGACCAAGAACCAAGAAGCTTTTTCCTAAGTGGAACTTGCCCCTCGTGCTAGCCAGTCTTGAAGGAGCATCTTACAAGACTTTAAGTTCAGCGTCTTTGCTGCATATGTCAGAGAAGACAGTTTTCCTAGTAACACTGGCATCTGACATGTCACGAGGGGACAATCATGTTCGTTTTGCAAGGGACTGGTCAACTGTGACACTAACATTCCCAGCTGAGTTTCGTGCCAAGAACGTCAGGCCGAACGTGGCTCCAAAGCCGTTGGTAAACAAAGCCTTAGCGAGTGTCGTTGATCCAGAGGGGACTGAGAGACTCGAGTGTCCAATTCGAGCGCTTCACCTTTATCTCTTGAGGACTGTGATTCCAATCACGAGATCGGGGACAGGAGAGAGGACTGTTCCACCTACTTCTCTTTTCCTCCAAGTAGACCAGAAAACAGGCGAGCTTCTTCCATCCCCCATGACCTCGGCCAAGATCGGACGATGGATTTGTCAAGCGATATAGCGTGCCTACGATCTGGGCCCTAACCATTTGGATCTGCCTAAAGACTAAAGAGGTGCGTGCTCATGAACTCAGGGTGCTTGCAGCTTGATGAAGTAGTAGCGTCTTGTTCTTGGAACAATTGAAACACCTTCATCTCTCACTTTCTCCGGGATACAAGTGCTTCGAGAGGTACTGCGTCTTTGAAGTCACATGTTGCTGCGAAGAGTAGGCTTGGGAAAGGATGACTGCTTTGCACACTGGAGGTACAGCCGTCATTCTGGCGAGATGCCTACACTTCACAAGTCAGTGATTTGGTGAAGGCTACATGGAGTTTTCTCAAAATGAGGAAGAGAAGTGTTTTCCCATTCTGGAGAAATGACTACACTACACAAGTCAGTGTTTTGCTGTAGTCCACATGGAACTTTATCTAAATGAGGTAGATAAATGTGAAACGCATTCTGGAGAGATGACAGCACTACACAAGCCAGGGTTTTTAGTGTTTCTCCACATGAATTTTCTCAAGCTGATGAAAACACGTGTATGTGCACTGAT
>JAHWFP010259289.1:18645-35071 GCA_023313725.1 Lithobius niger | reverse complement strand
GTTTGTCTATAAATGTCTGACCTTTATCATGTTATAAATGTTCGTGTTTAAATGTTTTAAATGTTTCGTGTGCCTAAAACTTCGTGAACGATATTTGGCTAAACGGGATTTGGCGAAACGGGACTGGCCCCTGAGGCAAAAGCTGTTAATCTGCTTTCTTTTTGGCGAAACGGGACATAACCGTTTTCCTTGTATTTCCCTATGTTTTTCTGAGGACCTTTTTTTTGCGTTCTTCCACCCTTTTACTGAGATATCGGTGATTCCGTCAAACACTGTCCCCCCCCCCCCCCCCCTTGTCATCAATCGCCACCAGCTGGCGAACCCGTCCTCCTCTCTTCCTTATGTGCCCTGAGCGGGATTTGATCCCACAAGCTTTGGATCCAAAGGCCGTCCTGTTTATATTTAGCACTAAAACAATTCTGTGCCACCATAAAGAATACTAACTAAATTATAAAACAATATTAAACCAACAGTAGGCTACAACAATACTAAAACAAATGAAATTCCTTAAAAATGCTAATAATGCAAACCTCCAGCAATTTAAGCAGCCTATCAGTTCTCAATACGAGTAGCGTCAGGCAGAAAAAAACAAACAGCAAAAAAAAAACTACTTTTCGTATTTTGTGGTGAGCCCTACCGACTGGTTATGCCATACCGTTTAACCGTGTCTTTTTTTTCCCGTGAGTACAAAAACAAAATTTTATTTGATGGGAAAAAAATTCTATTCGATGGAAAAAAAATTCTATCTGATGGGGAAAAAATTATGTCTTTGGAAAATCATATTTTCTATCTGACGGTATTTCTATCCCATGGGACGTTCGATCATTTCGATCTGATGGGTTTTCGATCTGACGGGAGGACACCCTCTCTCCTCCCACCCTTCCCAGATATAAACATGCCACAGATAGAAGGTGCCACGTATGGAAGGAAATGTAAAATATTTACCACCACCCAAAGCCATCTGAGATACATACAAGCTGCGCCTACATTTGCATATGGCAATTTCACGGTGTGCGAAGCACGTACTTGGCTAATATCGTACAATAATTTACCTAAAGTTTCCTTGAACAATAACTTTCAGCAGTAATTACACAAGACGGATAGCCGACGGCTCAGCAAGAGTTAAATAAATACATGTGAAAACCTATTTACGTTGCCTTTTGGACTTAAATGTTAGACTGCCTGAGCACGACCACGACCTTGAAATCACAAGACGAGATCCTACCGCTGAGCCATACTGACACGCCGTGTCAGTATGGCTCAGCGGTAGGACTCCGGCTTTCGGTTTCAAAGGTTGTGGGTTCGATTCCCCGCTCAGGCAGTCTGACATTTACGTCCACAAGCCAACGTAAATAGGTTTGCATCTGTATTTATTTTCAGCAGTAACATATATTTACAGCCTCCAGGCATGCGACCCTTTCTGCCTGGGTTTTGTATTTCGACTTGTTTTCAATGTTGCAGGCCCCTACTTTCAAAAGTTCGCACATGACACCGCAGTTTTAAATGCTTGAATAGAAGAACGGTAGCAATTCACTTTCCTTTTTATCGCTTCAGTTGCAATATATATATATAAATTTTCAGAGGGATCGTGTCAGTACAAGTCTACTAAACTCTAAAATGGTTGGTGGTCCGTGAATGCGAGTCCTTTATACATTTTTCTGTCATTGTCGGCTATGAGCAGAGCTTTGAATTCGCTTTATAATTGAATTCGCACCGTCATTCTGAGATTATATGTATTCTGAATGTCGCCCTCAGACTCAAGCGTGTTCGGCTAAGTGTGCTAAGTTATTGACAAACGAATAAATTGTATTCCGTACATGATAACAGCATCGTTCAGCGGACAGTTTTTGATGCATTGCGCCTGTTTTGTAGCCGTTGTCGTTGTCCGAATCCCCCCCCCCCACACTTCCCCCTCCCAACCCGTACCCCGTCATTTTTAAGATGACTTATTCAACTGAACGACCGAAATTCGTGCTACCACAAAACAAACTTAGCTTTAAAATGACAGATGTTCACGCATTTCAGCGAATTATATTCAGTTCACCGCCGTTCAAGCCCCCTTTCTCTCTCTCTTTACGGTGCTCAGTTTTCATTTCGTTGTACGAGAGTGAATTCGCTGTAAAGAAAAGCGGAGAACATCATGATATATGTTTCCAGCTCTTAGCAAAGAACTCCCTTAAAACCCCATTCATCACGCTAATATGATTCACCAAAGCGAGTATATGCAACCAAGTGAGGACTAAATAGACATCTGGAGCAAGGCGACTAGCCCACAATCCGGAAATTTATGCGAGCGGTACGAACTATCCAAATACCAATCCACTTCGGCAGCTTGGTGGTTTCCCTTTGCTTTGGAAGCAATGCGATAATCGGTTCTCTGAGGGGTATTTCTAACAGTAGCTAAATAAATAAAGATAGGCCTACAAACCTATTGCTGTTACCTTTCGGACTAATTTTTTTTATCACTAGTCAAAGACGTGCACAGGCCCCCAAGAGGGCAGGAGCGAACTTTTTTCTAGGGTCTTTTTTTTTTTGGTGTTTTAACCTTTTTTTATCCCCTCTTTTGTGGGACTTTAATCATTCCTGCCCCTCTTTGCACTACTTTTTTAGCCGTTATTGGGCTTTTTTGCGTTTTTTAGGCTTTTTTTTACCACTGCGTCACCGAAATAGGGCACTTTTTTTTTTTTATAAAAAAAGGGGCACTTCGCCATGAGGGCTAAGGCTCCCGCTGGGCCCCCCTGTGTGTGTGCACGTCCCTGTCACTAGTATGAGATCACTTTGTCTTGTTTTAATATTCCAATAGCAATGTTGAGGACTTTTAAGGCATCTTAGCTATACATTGAATGTTTATGCAATACTTAAAGGGACATACCTTCTCGCCGTACTTTAGCATCCTGTGTGGAAATAGCTTTTGCAACATTTACGTAGGTAGAGGGAATGTGGCAAAACAGTTTCTCGGGGAGGGGGAGGGTAAAAAAAAGAATGCCTTTGCAACATTTTCACGCGTCTAAAGTAATGTTGCAGAACTTAGCCGTACAAGAAAGCCAGCCAAGAGGAATGCACCTCTGAAAAACAAGTTTACCAAAACAAGCAGAGTGAATTTTTAAAACAACAAACACGGTTTCGAGTTAAACTGTGAAAACATACGATTCTGTCGAAACAAGACAAGAAGAAATAACTGTTTTTGATTATGTCTCGACTTCTGGACATTTACGCAATAACTCTCACCTTTGAATTCTCACAGCTAAAAACTAAAAATAATTTTTTTTTTTTAATTCCAACATGGCGGCGGTTTTTAGGTTTGCCGGCTCGCAACGAAAACTCAGTGCTTTGAGTTCAGACGCAACTGGAAAAATTGTTTCATTAGAAGGAATTCTTTAGCTTATTGTTACGGATTATAAGTCTGAGAGCATTTATTCAATCATGCTGGATTTAGCTAATGCAGGTAGCATTGCTACCATGGCTACGACACCTTTGCCATCGCGATTAAACTCTAGTTGCCCTTAGGGCGCGTTCACGCAGCGACTCGCTTGCATTCTCGCAGCTAGAACTCAATCGCGATAGCAAAGGTGTTTAGCCATGGTGTTTAGCCATGGTGTTTAGCCATGGTAACAACGCTAAATGGCTAAGCTAAATCCGACATCGTTTGTGTAAATACTTGCAGTCTTTTAATCCGTGCCAATAATATAAAGAATTCCTCATGACGAAACAATTTTCCCAAACGCTTCTGAACTCACGTTATTTGCTGTTTTCGTTGCGAGGCGGCAGACATAAAAACCGCCGCAGTGTTGGAATTTGAGGTGATTTCTAGCTTCTATCTGCGAGAATGCAAGACCGAGTGGTTGAGTAAACGTGCCCTTACACTGGCAGCTTGATATTGTCGCGTTCTTGGTGACCACACCAAGTAACATTTGCTGGTTGGCTAGCAGTTGGCCCACCATTATACCACCACCGGTTAGTTGTTGGCCATCGTTTGCGCACCCAACGGTTGCCCGAACCTTATTTTGTCTCGTTGACCAATGTTTTAGCCAACGTAAAGGCTCAACGTTGGGCCAGTGTTTACAGCCCCACCTTGCTGACACTGATTAACCAACGTTAGGCTAACGAAATCAAAGCAGTTAGCGTTGCGGTTAACATGGCGTATAGCTTAACATGCTGAAGGCTGCAATTGGGTAGGAGGGGGGAGGAGGGAAAGGGAGCCAATGCTTCGGGCCCCACACTATTGGGGCCACGAGAATGGGTCCCGAAATACAGTTCGAGCGCCCATGAATAGTAGAGAAGTCAGTACATGAAAACCAGGGACAAATACTTGAAAGCGGACAAATGGCGGAAAATAAAAAGAAAAACAAAGAAGGTTTTTTTTTTCATGAATGTTTATGGTGCAGATGCCTAAAAAGCCAACAAAAAAAAATGGCCCTAAAACTTATGTTGAAGGTTAATGGTTTGGCCACGGGGCCCCAGAATTTCAATTGCGGTCCCGGTCATGCTCATTTCTTTCTTGAATCATATTTTGCTCATCAAGTTTTTGTGGAAATGTGTTGTCGCCACGATCACAGCCTGTAGCGGGAACAGGTCACGGAAGCAAGCCCCTTTAAAGTGAAATTCCGTTGGCTCATGCAAGGACCTTAGTAGATTCAAATAATACTTTTCTTAAAGCTTCGTGCATGATTTGATTTGAACAGTGCCGCTATTTAATTCACTTCACGACAAGAGAGTTACAAAAGGGTAGATTTGATTCTACGGAAACACGTGATTTGATATCCAGTGTTACTTAGTGAGACAAAAAAATGTGCTGGACGTGGCTATAGCCAGTCTGGGCACGAGCGGTACGTTTTAGCGTTGTGTGATTTATATTAGCTTCCTAGCCTGTTATCGCCATCAGTGGCGTTGAGTAGCAGTCGATTGTCACGGTTGCAGCGCATGCTCTCTCTCTGTGCCCAGAAGGAAGACAATTTAATCACGTGTTTCCGTAGTTTAAATCCACGTAATCTCTTGCGTGAAGACTGAAGTGAAATTAGAATGGCAGCGTTGTTCAAAAACCTTTACGTCCCTGGTTCAAATCAAATCAGATAACTTTGAGAAAATTAAGCCTATTATTTGGACATACTTCATCGAAATTTGACGCTTTTTCTGCGTCTGACGAATGTATAAAAGGCCAAAGATTCTTACTTGTTATCAGTTAGACGATGGCGTTCGGCAACAATAAGGTAAGACTTTCGCTGTTACCCGAGTGGCGAAGCCACGAGGGCAATAAAGCGAAAGTCTTACCTTATTGTTTGCGGAACGCCATCGTCTAACTGATACTTCTACAACGACGAGTTGGATCTTTAATGAGTGATCCATTGTTGCAATGAAGGGACAGTGTTAGTGCATTGTTGCCGAACCATCGTCGAACATATTTGTACAACAAACATTTGCAATGTTAGTAACTGAGCCATTATTGTGATAGCATTACGAGCTATTGTTGGAGGGAATGTTCTTTGCTCCAACTACCTTTTTAAAACTCAATAGGCCCTAACTGCAAATAAATGCCTTATTTGTTCATTTTAATCAATTTCAACTCTTTCCTTGGGGTCTTTTTTTGTAATAAATCTATTATATTGGAAACATAGAAACGTAAATATTGATACGCAAACATTGATAGCAGCAGTAGGTTAGATGGTAAGAACCAAACGCCTTCGTTTTCTTACTTACGTAAGTAAGAACCCCCGCCTTCGTTTGCTATGCCTAGAATTCTTTTTTCTTATTTTAAAAATAAATAGTTGTTAATTTAAAGTGTGAATAGTTTCATAATACTTTCGAAACGATTTGGGATACGTAATTATGGACAGCGATTGTATTTTTACTACCACACGCCATGGCTGTTTGCTGTGACGTGCATATCACGTGACTGGGCTATTCCAATCAGACGGCCAAACAGCCGTTGTTCTCGTTCGTCATTGGCTAACTCATGGTGACGTCACGGCAAACAGCCATTGCTCATGGTTTATAAGTAAGAACCAAAGACCTTCGTTTTCTTACTTACGTAAATAAGAAACCCACGTCTAGCCGTGGTTCTTACTAGTGGTAAGACAACGGTTTCATTGTTGCAACAGTGGGTCTTCATGATATAAATCCACTGCTGCAACAATGGTCCAACAATGAAGAGTTGTACAAGTACAAGTATACATAAAATATACGAAATTTCCCTTTAAGAGGGGCCACAATTGGGGGCCAGATGGGAGGACAGCGGGACACAGCCCTGGGCCTCTCTCAGACACGGGGGGGGGGCAGTCCCGAATCGCCCGGGGGCGGGGCAACAGAAGCTTTTCGCTACAATAAATTACACGCTTGAATTGAATTTAATATCACAGAAAGTCTGACAGTTTAAGTCAGCTTAAATTCCCTCTTCGTCTCTCCGTTAATTAGGTGCAAATAATTAGAGATCGAGATTGCCTCTTCGTAGTAAACAGAGAGAGACAGAGAGTGGGGGGATGGGGGAGAAGGACAATGAGTCGCCCTTCTTTTTACCCCTCTTCTTGAATTAGTTTCACTTTCGAAATGTGCTGATTTCATCAGTTTTAATTCTGGTTTTGTCGCGAAGGTTCCCTCCTTTTGTGTGCTTTTATACGTTTTCAATGATTTTCGCGCGTGCCATTTAGCGCAATTAAGATTCCCATCGGAATAAATGATAAGAGGGTAGCAAACCAAAAAAAGAAGAAGCGTTTCAAAGAACAATATGTTCACTCAAACACCCTTGATGACAATTCCCCAAATTCTCTCCTTCGCGAATCGTGAAATTTTATTGCGCTCTTAATCGCTTGGAAGATTTTCGTATTACGGAACGCAATTTGGATGGGTGTGCTCTCCCAGTTCGAATGACTGAGTCTTTTCTTTAGGAAATCGTTGCTTTAGTAAAATAAATAATGCTGGAAATAAACATGTTTCATCCAATGGTTGGAAAAAAGTGCGAGGAACTTGTTCTTCCGTCTGTACACAGGATTTGTGTCTCCTATGGTCCTTCCCAGGGGCGGACTGGCTATATGGCACAGGCAGGTAGCAATAATATTGCAAAGGCCATTTCTTTAATTCTGTCATGCCGCGGAGTGGACATGCCCTCAGCAGGCAACAGGCCATACCAGGTCGCCAGATGCAACAGGCGATCGCCACCCTTGCTGAGGGCTGGTTTACGCGACGACAATTTTCTCACTTACTAGCTTTCGCTTGGATAATACTAAATCTGCTGGCTGTTTCTCGCCTTTACCGAAGAACGTGGCTTTCAAGTTGTCTATACGTAGTAACCATGGCAACAACGCGGACGCAAATCTCCTCCTCGTACCTCGCGACACGACGTACGAAGCGTGCAACATGACAGCGTCGACTTATGACAACTAGAAAACAATTTTTACTGCTGTACAAGACGACGGACAGATTTCTGAATGCCGGCATTCGATGATTTGTCTTCGATTCGACAACCCCGAAATGGACGCCATGTTGGATTGTGAATTCTCACTGCGAGTAGCTATTTATTCTGCCGTCATTGGATCACTGCTAGAAGCTGTTTTTTTCAGCGAGAATAGCACATTTTGGAATAGCGTGAAATGGCAACAATGTTGTAACAATGTTTAAAATGACTGTTGCACTTTGTTCTTTATCCGTGTTGTTATTTATAATGCATTTAATTTGTTGCCTATCTACCGTATTCATTTAACAGAAACGGGAAATTAATCGTAAATAAATAATGGTTGCCTAGCAAACAGCGTTCGGCGAGCGAGAAGGTCTCGTTGCATAAACGCGCCCTTAAACACCAGTGCGCCCGTGATCCTTCCTTTAAATTAACAATAATCAATATGATTGAAAGAGGCTAACCAGCCTGAATTGACTCAAAAACGAAAAACTCTACACGACTATAAGGAAGAAAACAAGGGGGAATAATTTTAGAACACAAAAGTATAATTTTATGGTCAATGTCGTGGTCAAGATGATTTAAAGTTTCTCGTTTGTTATTCTGATAGACGCAACACGGTAGAGGGAAGTGGGGTGGGAGGGTGGGGGGAAAGAAAGTGAAAATGCCATCCATACTCGAAGTTAAGAGAAAATTTAGTAAAATAGACAAATAAGGCATTAATTTCAATTCAAAATTTCCAAAGATTTAAGTTTCAAAGGCATTAAAGTTTCTGAAAATGTCGTTCTCACTCCTGTAAATCCCTTAGCTGAATTCTTGTACCTCATTTCGAATTCCACTTTTTTTGTCCCCACTCCCTCCCCTCAAAACAAATTTCTGGGTGCCCCACTGGTGGCCCTCTTCTATTTTACCCTATTTTTGGCGTCATTACTGCCTTCCAATTCCAAGTCTGGCGACTCTTGTCGTACGTAGGCGTGCATATTGGTAGTTCGTTTTTTTTTTTTGGAAGGGAGGGGAGGCGGCGGGCATGGAATTCTCCTTGCACTTTTAGATGACTGTTTTTTGTTTAAAGTTTTTTTTTTTTTGGGGGGGGGGGGGCACCTTTTCCAACTTTTTTCACCGGGGATACAAATTACAAATTGTGCAAACAAATTTTAGGTGACAAAATTTTGTATTCTTTTGATTGGTGCGGTGGTGACTGAGAAACATTTCAACTCTCCGTGGCGTAGTGTCTGCTTAAAAACGTATAGGCTACTTACTCCTTGAATGAGTTGTTCCCTTTTACCAAAAGTTTGCTTTTGCCGTCTCGGCATTCTGTGAATGCTTGTGGCTTGTCAATGAAGGGTTATAGCTCACAAACTTGAGACTGGCAGAGCCGCAAATTTCATACTCCGTACGGAATCCAGATTCGGTCAATTAAACAAAACGCACTGAAATTAAAAAAAAACGGGGCATCAAACACGAACACGCACAGGATAAGAAATTTAACGGGTCTGGTTCCTTCCACGTGACACGTGCCAAAAGTAAGACCCGCTCGCCTCGCGCCCAGAACCCGATTTACAGCTTGAAAACCATATTCAGTGAATGGAAAAACATCATACTTGGGCATTGACGTTAAACGACTTTAACACCCCTTTTATTCACCCTAATCTTGTACACCCCCGCCAGGACCATTCACACTGTTTTATTTGGGCACTGTCAGCCGTTTTGGGCATATCTTTCCTTCTCATCCCGTTTTCCCCATGTTTTTTTTTTTTGGACGAATCAGGAAGAAAAATAGATTCACTGACCGGGAAAAAATGAACGTACGGAGTCTGTCTTTTATTCTTCCATCCAGCTTTTCCCTATTTTTGGCTTGAAAGAGGAAAGGGAGGGGGAAAGAAGAAAATGGTGCTGCAGGAATCGCACTTTTTCCTTATTAAGCCCATTTGCTAGGGCTGGGATGGGGGGAACACTGAAGACGGAGATGGACAAAATTTATGGAGTAGCATCATCTACATTAAAAAAAATGGTGGTGGGGAGGGGGGATGACGCAGTCATAGGAGAGGAGAGATTCGGGGATTTCATACTCATAGTAATGGAACATTAATCCTTCGATATTTTGCTCATTCCGTTGGGAAAAAGACTGAACCAATGATGTTGTCATCAAGGCGAGGTTGTTGGAAGAAGACGAAGAAGCCGACGTCGGTCGGAATATCGTTATTAATGTGATAAGAGCTCGCCCAGAGACGCTCAATGCCGCCGAATGGCTGATCTGGGCGGCGATGGGGGGCGTTGGCGGCGCCATTAACACAATCGAATTGTAGTAAAATCCTCCCATCCAGATGGATGGTTTCATTTTGGCAATCGTGATTGCGTAGATGGACGGACTTGCCTTCATACAAACCATGCTTGGTTGGTTGGTGCATGGCTGGCTGGGTGGGTTGGGAGTGAATGAAACGAAAGCTTATGATTCACGCATTCACACCGCCACCTACTTTGATGGATTGTTAATAAGAAGGGAATCTCAACGTTGGTGAGATCTTTCTACTCGTAACCTTTTTTATACGCTGCTAAAAGCAGTTGGAGCGAATATTTCGCAAGCCTTTTCAATCCTTTTTTTGGAAGAGTAGTAAAACGTCTTGAGGATTTCGTACAGAATGCCCTGGTCCCACTGCTTAAAGAAAGAAGGGGTGGAGAGGAGGGGGATTGGGGAGGGTGGGGGATAAACAAAAAATGTCTTAACCAATATGCGGCATTTAACGTCCATTGCATCGTTAAAGAGGCACTATGATCGATTGAAAATCGTACGAAAATATCGTGGCGTCATTTTACGGCAGTGATTTTGTTAACCTTTACAGGTGCTAACATTCAGGTGCACGCGCGAGGACGTATCAAATTTTCACTCAGTAATTAAAGGGATATACCTCCCAGCGCCATTTTTCTCGATCCTCCACATCAAGTACGGCCCCAAAGGTTTATTTACTTACCGTTAGTCTTTCCCTTGCTAAAAATGTGGCGTCTAGGAGATTTTCTGTTGAATATTGGGGAACTTTCTTTACGTTCTTCCAGGACGTATATGATGCTTTGCGCGCCTACCTTGAAGTTTTATCTGTGTGTGCGCAGTACGAATTTTAATCGTTTGCTAGTAACTACTATGAGATCAAAACTGTAAATGACTAATGCAGTAAAAATTAAAATTAATTATTCCAATAGATCGCCGAAGCAAAGTTATAAGACACTAGTCTAGAAAGTTATAAATTGTGATTTTAAAATACTAGAGTCATTCAGGTTTTGACGACACAATTAATGCGTTCACGCTGGCTTGTCTATTAGGCGCATTGCCAAGTGAGACAGTAGTTGCATTGGAACGAAGCTACTGTCTCAGTTGACCTTGACTTTGATAAATGCGCGAATGCGATCGGCGCGTTGCTGGTATAAGGCAGGCCGGATGTTGCTTTAATGAGGCTCGAGGCTTGTTTGTGTCGGTAAAAGAAATGGTGTTGTGCTCTCGTTAGGGGCCAAGACCAGGAGTGTATTAACATCCTAATGAATGGCGCCACCGTTATTTTTGTATGCAACGTTATGGAGGCCATAGGCACATGACATCACGCGAATACTGCCATTTTGTTGGCTCCCTTCTCCGTAACACTTTGTCACAACCTTTGCAACCCTGCCCAGTCGGAAAACGATGTCACAAACATCGAACCCTCTCACCTTTCGTTACCGACCGTAACAATTTGGGAAAATTCGGCCATTTTTTATCGTGAAATTCATGAAATTAGTCGGAATTTATTCCAAGTTCTGTGGCGCCGTCTTTTTTTTTCTTTCACCCCCCCCCCCCCCCCCCCTTCCCCCTTGTCCGAAACTGTTAATCTGTGAATCCACTCTAATTGCGTGGCGCATATTGTGCATGGGCGCCTAAGAAGATGCGTCTTCACCGAATGACACTGACAGGTTGCAGAATCTTGATGATGATGTCTTTTTACACAACAGACAAGCCACGCGCCTCCTTAATTATTGAACGTAAAGTTGGTAAGCCCTCGTGCACCAGGAAGCAAGCGGTCGATATCACTGTCACTCGATGACGCCCATCTAGCGGTTCAAAATTTGCGTTTCAAAACGGTCAATATATAGGGAAAAGTAGTGCCCGTGATGGTTCGGCTTAACTTTACGGATTGCTGCCTGGTGCACGTGGACGCACCAACTTTACACTCAGTAATTAAGGCGGCCCCTGGCTTTTTTGATTCATAAAAAGAAATTGGTAATAATGGAGTTTAAGCGAACCACTCCAAATCACTCAATTTTTTTACTAATCGACGCATATCATCATCCTCTTGCCAAATCACATTAAAAAACCGGAGGGAAACGTGTTTTAAGGTGTAAAAAAAACCATTGAAAACACGTAAAGCGATAGTTACGATCGTGTTGAAGCGCCGGCCATATCGCAGGAGATAGAGTAACGAGAAAACCTGATTTGCATAGCTATGAAAGGAGACGGAAATTACCTAACCTAACCTAACAAACCTAACGTACCTAACCTAACCTAAAAAAAATAACAATAAAAAACGCAGACAGCATAGTTTGGAACATTACTTTCCGTTTTCGCGGTGCCAACTTTTCGTGCTACTCTGAATCCCAGAACATGGCCGTCGCTTTACACGGCCGGGCCCACCGTGTTACGTGGTTAAAAAAACGTGTTTGGAGAGCTAAAAAACGTGTTTACATAACCCAAAAAACATTTCCCCCCATTTTTGTAACGTGAAATGAGAAGAGTATGAAGATTTAGGTCGGTATATACGTACCAAAATTGATTGATTTATCGTGGTTCGCTTAAACTCCATAAATACCAAGAAATTTATTTGTGTGTTCCTTCGCTTGTTGAAAGTAAGAGGTAGACAGAACTAGATAGCGGCAAATGGCTATAGATGGCGCATCCTGTCATTTGGTGGCAATCCCCTTTTAAGCCATGGAAGGGGCAAAAAGTCGCGATGGTGGCGCCCTCCAAACGCTATCGTGAAATAAAATGTTGCCCCTCCCCACAACGTGTGCGTATAGAAAGGTTCCACAGAACGCAACTCGTCCCACTCTATACACTAAAATACTGTTGAACAACGATTTTCAGTCGCTGTTGTTGGTGGTAGTTATTTTACAAGTTTCGGCGTGCATTTATCAATTGACTTAGCACCTGGCGTGCACTTTCCGCCAAGCCTGATTCTAAAAATAACCGACGCGGTAACAGCTGCGGTGCCGTGTGGACTCTCACTGCAATTTAAATTTCACGTCATCCATCGAATCACTGGTTAGGTACATAACAAAAAAACATAGACGAGGGGGTATTTTATCAGGCAAGCACATTAGTGCTATCACACCCCATTCGTGATTATCGGTATCCTAGCAACGCTTTTGCTACGACTGCTGTTTGTCTCTTTGCTTGCCTGGGCTCTTAGTAATTCAGCGATTGTGAGCCATAAGCTAAAAAATAATATGTGTATATCGCCCCGCTTTACGTTTTATCAGGGAAGGCTGTGACAGTATTTTCTTTCTATTTCGCCGACTGAAATTAGTCCTAATACGTGGGATTACGGGCCCCCATAACGACGAAACATCCGTAATTGGCAATGGCAATTTCATCTATTTTTAATGGAGTGGCCCAACGGCCTGTTTAGTTTTGTTGGTCTTTCCTCGTGGTTAAAAGGAACCGAGACTTGATGTACTGAAGCACAAATTTGTTAAATTGTGCGCGGAAACGATTACAAACGAGACAGATATTAACGCCTTCTTTAACTGCTAAGGTTGTCTCGAGGCAGAAATGGCCAATTTTGCTAGGGAGAACCGATTAAGTTGTCTACGAAGCTCGGTATGGTAGCTAGAGCGTTCAGAGAACTAATTGTCGCTAAAGAGAGTAAAAGGGTTCCCTAAACAGAGATGGAATCTGTCACCATATTTGTGGCCCGTGACACACTGATCTTTATCATCCGTGACCCATACCCCTTGACTGACGACTCGGTTGGACCCACTGACCGTATTCACCCAACGACAAGAATGATTCACTATGTACCGGTGTACACATGCGTTTTTTTACGTGCGTTGACGCTGCGTTACCGCATTTGCGGTTTGGTTTGCATGACATTTGTTTGGTACTGCAGTGTACACATACCTGCGTCGACCTTGCGTGACTGCACGTCGCTCGTTCGTTCGTTTTTCACCGCACTTCCACCCGTCAACGCCGCGTTAAAAAAACGTACCTTGTGTGACTTGAGCGGTGCACACATCCGTCGCTTATCGTAAAAGCGTTACCGAAAATGGCGTCCAATTTGAACAATTCGAAGAAAGAGACATTGAATTGTTTATTGGGGGAGTAAAGAACTACCCTGAAACATGAAATGTTGCTGCAGAAATGATTGAAGACTCATTGGGAAGTAATTAAAGAACTTATCGAATTTTTTAGTTAATATGCAAAGGATATATAATATATTTCCCTGGTTCGTCTTAAATAATGCATGAATGTATGAAATATCGTCGCATTGGTTTGAAAATATATTTTTTGTACACGAGGTAGGCGAAAAAGGCAATATCGTTTCATTGGTTTCAAAATATAACTTTTTGTACACGGGGTGAGCAGAATGGGTTGCGGCCGAATGCGTACTAGCGGTTCACGGTCATGTATGCATTGATTGCTAGCGTCAACGCAGCGTCACCGGGTATGTGTGCATTGATTAGCTACGTCAACGCAGCGGCAACGCAGCATCAACGCGCGTTAAAAAAACGCATGTGTGCACCAGGCCTATGAGCGACCCAACTATAGGATATCCGTATTAGAATGGAATCAGTTTGTACCTGACACTGCATTTACCTTCCGTCATTCTCGGCAAGTTCACTCAATGCAAAAATAATCTTTCATTTATTATTTTTTCGCTGCTTAATTTCATGTAAACAGGACGGAAAGTCAAATGGGCTCGGGAAGTCTTAAATTAATACGGATGCATCCGTAATAGTTACGATGCCACAAAGCAATTAATACACACACTAGTGTGTCCTCCGCCAAGATTCAACGATACCATTAACTTCCGTCCAATTTAGATAAAAATATATGAACGTGGTTACACTGGACAATTGTGTCTTTTACAGCTAATAAAAGACAGTTTGGCTGTTTTCAGTCACCTAAGGAAAAATAACACCGCGACAGAAAAATCTGAAACTTTGTTTGATAGAGATACTTTGGTCGTCTAACAACGTAAAAGTCACTGTTAGTGACGCAGTTAACGTTTTCTTGTTGAAAAAACAAAGGTGTGAACAACGTTGATATTTGCCAAAATAAGACACAACCTAGTGTGTCGCCCGCCAAGAAGCATCAACGTCCGCATCAACGACAGAATCAACGCCCACCTATCTAGATAAAATATATATGAGCATGGCGACCACTAGACAGCTGTTTATTTTACAGCTAAGGCTATTTGGCTGTTTGAGGCATTTGAGGATGAAAAACAATGCGACAGAAAAGGCTGAAACTTAGTTTGATCGGGTGGATGCCTCACAACATAAAAGTCGCTGTTAGTGTCATAGCTTAACGTTTTCATGTTAAAAAAAGATGTGAACAAAATTGATTCTCCTATAGACAGTGACACGACGTAGTATTATTGTATATAACTCTATGCTGGAGCCTTAATGGGTTAGCTGCAAGGGGCACTGCAGAGAGAAACAGAAGGGCGTCATACTGAAGCCGATGCTGTGAAGAGTGATTTCTTAGACCTAAAACGCGCGATTTTTGTTGTTGGAGAAAACAACGTTATTTTAAGCCTAAGAAATCCGCTCTTCCGTTGGTTTTCCCTCCATTTTTATGTAGTGCACCTTGTAGTTATGCCCTCCCAAACCCATACTGGTGCCAATATGGCGGCAAATGTCACTGCTCTATTAGCTAATTTCACGAAAATAAATTGTTCCATGCGGTGAATGAAGCTGATATTTTACAAACAGCTATAGTTTAACCATGGAACATATTGCTAGTGTGGGGAATCTGGGAAGAGTAAATTCAAAGTTACCAATTAATCTAATTTTTAAGAGCAGAGATATACATAATTTTGTTGTTGTTGTTGTTAATGTTGTTTGTTTCAGAACAAGGTCCTAGTACAAGACACGCCCTAAATCAAACTCAAATCATCAAACAATACATAGGAAACAATAAACAAGAATCCTCAAAGCACCAAAAAAGAAAACTACATTGTATACTATACGGAAAGCATCCTGACTTGAGACAAAAGGCTACCACTGACCTCAAATCACCAAAGTTTCACATCACCTGTATGCTGCGCCACACCTAGGAGGTCCAACAGAGAGCACTGGCCCCAACTTGGGTACAATCTGCGACGCAAACGGTGAACTCACGTTTCGCCAAAAAAAAAAAGCAGATTAACAATTTTGCCCTCAGGGGCCAGTCCCGTTTCGCCAAATCCCGTTTCGCCAAAACGAATTTGACAAAATTTTACGTACACGAAATTTAACACCTTATTTCTATGTAATGGGGCTTTAAAAGGCAAACATTTAACAGAGACAAGCAGTGGTATAGGATTGATTTACTACCAATTGATTTATTAGCGTTTTGAAAACGGGCACTACAGACGGGAAAACGTGTGCTTTAAATAAAATTGTTTAGAATGCTTGGGCGTCACTACATCAATGCCAGTGTTCTCTTTTAAGAAAAGTTAAGTAATTTTACACGTGATGGTTAACCTTTTCCAAACGGGAATTACCGCTTTGAAGAATCCCGTTTTTCAGAATCAAAATATCCTTTAAAAATTTAACATTGCAGAAGTTAAAGAGGCATGCCTAATAAGAAGTAATTTTTGATTAGTTGTGGTTTCTGATGTTATTTGAAACAAATAATTTTCCAAAATGGGATTCTGCAAAACGAGTGTTTGTCTATAAATGTCTGACCATTATCATGTTATAAATATTCGTGTTAAATGTTTTAAATGTTTCGTGTGCCTAAAATTTTGCGAACGATATATGGCGAAATGGGATTTGGCGAAACGGGACTGGCCCCTGAGGCAAAAGCTGTTAATC
>JAHWFP010259287.1:13679-39440 GCA_023313725.1 Lithobius niger | reverse complement strand
TGATACCTGTTTTCGACCTAGCTATCGCATTCCGTGTGTTGTTTACCTTTGTTTCAATTTTCTGTAGCTTTTCGTAAGACTTTTGGCTAAGCAGAAAGTCGTACGCTTCGTCCTTAAAAAATGGTGACACGCCGCATTCCAGCATAATGTAGCCATCTTCTGTAGCCAACTTTACCTTCGCCACAGGAAAGTCTGTCACGTTTTGACTTACAACTGACGACAAAACAACTCGTTTCCCTGTGAACGAACTAGGCTCTACCATTTTGCTTGAAACCACATCCATAAATGCACCTGTATCCAGCAAATAACTACCAGGCTTTCCATTAATTGTACATTTCTTACATAACTGGCTTTCCACCGAGTGTGTACCACTTTTACCTTTAAAAGAGCTAACCTCCTTTTCACTGTGTACACTAGGCAATTGAGTACATATATTTCCCACAGAGGCTTTGGTACCATTGTTGGGACAATCCCTTTTCAAATGCGAGCTCGAGCTACAAATGTAGCACTTACGTGGCTCGTCCGCCTTTAAAGGCGCTCTCCTACCAGACTGATTATTGTCGTTAGCTTGCGGCCTTGCTTGCGCATTGTAAGCCGAAGCTGTAGTACCATTGCTCGTACCATTATTACCTGAACCATTTCTAGTACTATTGCTATTGTTACCATTACCATTGTTACTGTTCCCATAGTTACTAGTACCATTCCCTTGGTTGCCTCCATTGTTTCTGTTACCTTGACTACCTTGATAACCATTACCATTCCGATACCTGCCATAACCATTACCATTGTTACCTCCTCCACGGTAATTATTTCTGCCCTGTGGTCCGCCATTTCCATTGTCAGAACCACTCCCCTGTCTTAGAACTGCTTCTTGGCGATTAGCGCAGTAATCGTCTGCAAGCGAAGCTAAGTTCAAAACAGACTCTTGTTTACCCTTATCAATAAGCCATACTCTTATCGGACTTGGTACCTTATTCAAAAAGTCCTCTATTAATACCTGCTGGAACAATTTTTGGAAAGAATCCCCACAATCAAGTTCCTTAACCCATTCAGTACCCAGTGTTGTCAAAGTGTGAGCAAAATCTAAGTACGTTTGTTTATCAGTTTTTTTTGCTGACCTAAACTGGTTATGTAAACACTGCTCTGTAACATTAAATCTTACTTTAAGAGCTTTCACACACAAATCAAACTTTGCAAAGTCATCATCAGAAAGACGCATGAGTGTTTCCCGCGCTTTCCCTGTTAACAAAGATAACAATCTGAAAGGCCACTCTTCTTTGTTAAAGCCCATCCTATCACAAATTCTAGTAAAACCAGACAAGAAAACTAATATGTTGTCTTCCTTCTCCCTGAAGGGTTGGCACAACTTCGACATGTCATAACGTTTTTCTTGTTGTACAGACTCTGTTTTTACCTTTAATCGTTCTTGCTTAAAGGACAACTCTCTTGCCTGCATTTCATCATTATGCTGCCTAGCATTTTCGCTAATACGCAGCTCATGCTCCTGTTTCTCCCTCGTTAATCTATCTTCTCGTTCCCACTTCTCTCGTTCTAGCTCTTCGTGACGATCCAATCTTTCTCTTTCTATAGCTAATTTTTCTCTTTCAATTTCGTCTAGCCTAGCCAATTTCTCCCTCTCAAATTCTTCCTCCCTTTCCTTTAATTCTTTTTCCCTTGCTAATTTTTCCCTTGCTAATTCGTCCTCCCTCTCTCTTAATTCTTTTTCCCTTACTAATTTTTCCCTTGCTAATTCGTCCTCCCTCTCTCTTAATTCTTTTTCCCTTGCTAATTTTTCTCTTGCTAATTCGTCCTCCCTCTCTCTTAATTCTTTTTCCCTTGCTAATTTTTCCCTCGCTAATTCGTCCTCCCTCTCTCTTGAAGCCTCCTCCCTTTTTAATTCTGCTTTTCTTACACTTAACCTTTCCCTCTCCAATTCTTTTTCTTCATTTATTACCCTTTTAGCCTCCTCTACAGTTTTAACTGCTTCTGCGAGATCATCAGCCAACAAAGTTCCTCCCTCCAACCCACCTTTAAACATAGCCAGAATTTCACTTTTTTTTCTAGGCGCATGCAACCCTAATTCCTCGCACACAGCTTTCAAATCAACCACAGTTTTATCACTAAGCAACTCCATTGTAAAATTACTTAATTACCTAAGTAACCAACAATCAAAAAAAAAAATAGCCCCAACACGCACAACAGTTCCCGCAAGCTTTAAACAACACTTTTTCCCCAAACGCCCTAATACCAAGGTGTAAAAAAAGTGTGCCACAGCTCACCTGTTGCCGCGTTGTGGAGACGCTGCCAAGACGACTTCTACATCCAAACTGACGAACCCAGGCTTGCACTGACGATGACTTCAAACCCTATTTCGCTTCTTCCATTACCGGAATTCGCCGAAATTTTCCTTCTCACACGACGAAGTGCAGCATTACCGCCCACTCTCGCTGATAGGAATGTTCTCCGTCCCTCGTCCAGTCGCAATCTTGTCTGCCAGCTCAGCTTTTCCGTCTCTTGACTCGTCTTTCTTGAACAGCAGGAAGCCCCTTTAATCTTAATCTTCCTTTAATCTTCCTCCCACGCTGGTTGCCGCCAAAGTCGAAATTCTGCCATGGAAAGTGAACCCACTGAGTTGGAGAAGCTCACCACTACCATCTAAGTTGACTTGACCGCCGACTTTCGATGCAGCTGTGTCCCTTTAACGTGAAAGTCCGGATGTAAGCCAAAACTGCTGGTTTCTTCGACGTGTAAGTCCGGCTTGACCACTGTCACCAATGTATTTACTTTACACTTGATGAAGACGCAATTTTGCTTCACCACTGCCAATGTAGACACAAAGGCAGCACCCTGACCGTTGAAACTCGAACAAATCGACATGAAATCCAGCTGCTTCCTCGACGTGAAAGTACGGCTACACCGCTGCCGCCAATGTAATTTCAAGGGTTCACTGCAGACTTGTTAAATTCAAACTTCTTTACTTCTTCCTTAGACATAACGCAATTTACAAAAATAAACATTTAACAATCCGCACATGAATCGAGAAATTGTCCAACAAGACAGTTCGTGCATAGAGTTCTGTCCTTGTTGCGTTCTTGTTGGGAAAGACTTCCTTTCGCGCCAAACCATCTTCAATATAAGGGCCAGTTCTCGCTACAAAATATGGAAACACTTTCCGTAAAAGGAACGGACGTGTCTCTCACGTGGAACAATAACCAAAAACCCGGCATTCCAAAGTTGGCCAATGTTTCTTTTCATCGTTGAGTCGAACACCATAATTAGCTCTAATTATAGTCATTAGGTAATTACGGTCAAGTCAGCAAGCAAGAGATGGCAACTTTACAGTTTTATCTAGACACACGCTAGTGTGTCGCCGCCAAGTAGACGTTTTATTGTTGTTGGAGCTTAATTGTTAGAGTGTAATTGTTGTCAGATGGCGGCTCACTAGCAGACTGTGTCTTTTAACTGTAACCAACTTATACGTGATTTCAGCATACTGGTGTAAATTCCCCATGCGGTAAAAATCTTTGCAAATCGTTTGAATCAGGTGTCTAGGATCCAGTAACAAAGAAAAACTCAACACGAAAATGTGGGAACGTGCTCTTTATGGAGAAAATGTATCCTCAATAACGTTGAGTGTTACAAGTAACTAGTAACTAGCAACTACTAACTAGCTAATCACCAGGCTCCCATGTTAATTCTCATAGGGTATAAAGACACCTCTACAGCTCATTAGGGAAAGTTGCCAGATCTAAATTTCGGCAGACAGGTAAAGCGTTATATCGGGAAGTGCCTTTTTCTAAAATGGGGGTTGCAGCTAGAAGCACGTGGTCATGAGTGGCTCGTAAGTTCAAAATTATTGTTGTAACCATTGTTTGTATTGTCATCCAACAGTAGATTATAACATGCTTTAGTGTTACACGCTTATCGTTTCAGTACTTAATTGTCAGAATGCACTGTTTTTGCAAATAGGTGGTTCACTAGGTGAAGACGCCGGAGCACGTCTTAACGGCATCCCGGAAATTTGTAGACGAGCGACGGCGTTTGGCCTCCTGGATGAGCTCTCCACCGAGGTTAGCGGAAATTTTGTCACATTCTAGTGGTTCACGACCAGTGGCGCGGCTGCGGGCGGTTGCGGCGTTCATTGTAGACACGGGACTTGCTGTTTGACCCCCCCCCCCCCCCAATCGTCATCACACCAGCGAGGCGCTAACAATGTAGTACGCCAAGGAGTGAGGATGTGAGCCCCGAGACTAGGGTGGAGGGAGCCGAGGCAGCACGGAGACGTGCGATGCAGTGTAGTGTAGTGCGGTGCAGTGCGGTGTGGTGCAGTGAAGAGCGGAGTGGTCAAGTGTGGTAGTGTGGTTCAGTGGTTTGTTGGTGTTCTGGATGGCAACTTGGTTTGGCAACACAGCAGCACGGTTCCTGTGGCACTGTGGTGTGTGCGGTACAATGGTGTAGTTTCTGTGTACTTTGTATGCGGGTGTAGTTTGTAGTTTTGAATTATAGTGTAGTTCGTAATGTAGTGTAGTTCGTATTGTAGTTTGGGGCGCATGGCAGAAGGCCGCGGCCTCAATTAAAATTTAGAATGGAATGGTTCACTAAGAGACAAAATATCTTTATCTTTTATTTATTGCAAAGGTTTGGTTTTTTTTTACGGTACACGAATCCAAACTGCCCCACCACGATAAAAGAGACAATTTTGCTGGAAAGCAGATTAGGAAACAAAATGCACATCGTCAGACAGGACGGAACGTTTTCTTATGGAGTAAAAGTGTCCTCAATAACGTGACGCTGACATTTTATTTTATGTAGACTTACTCGTCTGCCACCAGAATATTAGAACTGTATGAACATTTACCATTCCGTGAGTTTATGGTATGTGTTCATTATTGAATGATTAACGTTAACCTCGGGAGGGCCAAGTGAAGGGTGATGCGCTGATTGAGTGAGCGAAGCGAACAAAAATCAGCGTTTGTTAGTCAGTGAGCTCAAAAGTCGAGTTAAATAGACTTAAGCATGTGAAACATGGGCATACAATAAGCCAAAACATGTCCATTTGGCTGGTGTAACGGCTAATTGGGCAATAGCAAACGTGAAAATTATGAATTAGAAAATTTATAATCATTCCAGACAAAAAAGGTAGAGGTGACTATTAGACAGTGGAATTCTTTGTATTCACATGCCTATGAAAATTGTGATATCCACCCAAAACCAAAACTGGTATAAGAGCAACCGCCATGTTTTCAAAAAGGGTTGGCCTTTCAAAGTAGCGATATCATTGTAGAGATTGGTCTCAGCTTTCGCCCTTAGACTCGTCAATGTTGGACGCCCTCTTGCTGTAGCTAATGCAACTGCACCACAATTGGCCTTACAAGTGAGACCTATCTCTCAATCTGCCTCCTTTCCAAGCATTCTACAGTTGTTAATGTATTATCTTGAAACAATATATATGTATTCCAATTCTGTTGTAACAACAATGTAACTCGTGCACTGCCTAGCCGACAATTGTAATAGATTATCAGTTAGGCAACAATGTAATTCCAAGCCCTCCTTCATTCCAAATCTGACTGCAGCCATCGTAAGTTGTGTTTATTTTCGATCTTTCACTAGAAATTATACCCCAATTTTCCCCAATTGTTCCCATTTAAGTTACGTCATGCCCCAAACAATTCACCACTATTTACCTACATCACATTAGTTTAAAGCAGGGATTTGTGTCGTGGCAGGCGAGTGCAACATCAAAATTACTGACCATTAAAACATCTATCAGCAATGAATCTGCTCTAAATAACTTTCAACTTTTCACCATCGTTTGCTCACCACATCAACATAACCGCCCCAGTCAAACTCCCTGCATCATTCAACCAGGGAAAGGCCGCCAAGGTTAATCCTATTAGCCAAGTTAATCGCACGGAATAATACTTTGGACGTTAAATGAAAACTTGAAGATTGCTACCGCTAGTAGGTGCGATTAGTAGGACCTATTAGTAGGTGCGATTAACTTGGCTAATAGGATTAACCTTGTCTTTCCCTTGTTGAATGATATCACTACTTTGAAAGGCCAACCCTTTTTGGAAACTTGGCGGCTGCTCTTATTCTAGTTTTGTTTTTGGGTGGATAACATTTACTTCAAACGCATTTGAATGTTGCAAAGTCATTCATTTTCCCATTTTTCCCTCGTGAGAAATGATTTTGCCACATTCACAGTATGTAAATGTTGCAAAAACTATTTGGCGCAGGATGCTCGAGTAGAGTGAGAAGATATGTCCTTTAAAGTTTTTTTCCCGTTTTTTAAGTGCTTTTTCTGTTTTTAAATTATTTTGGATTTTTGCCCTTTTTTTTCTGTTTTGTTCATTTTTCCTACGTTCTTTTTTTTACATTATTGTTGTTTTAAGTATGAAAATAGAATTAGAACTTCGAAATTATAAATTATTTCTTTCTAACCTACACACCGTGAATGCGTCTACGAACAGGTTTTTAGCTTATTCATAAAGTCAAGGCTTGCATATCTTGATAAGAAACAAAACAGCTTAATTTGAAAGTGCAATTTGTTGTTTGTAAGATGGAGCGATCTGTGTTCATGATGGTTCTCGAGAAGCACGTCGTGTTGATTAACGGATTGACCGTAGTCGTTGGGTTGTGGACCGCATGGATAAGTGGACGAACCCGGTAACGACGGACATGTTGGAACGATTTTCATATCATTATAGGTAAAAAAAAAAAAAAAAAACTAAATAATAAGAAACCACGACTGGTGTAAGGACTCAATTTGAGCTTCAGTGGCCTTCCATCATTTATTGAAAAACATGACGCGAGTGCTTTTAGGTTGCATTTTATGTGTCACGTCTTTTAATTGTACATTGATTTCTGATTAATTTACGTGAATAATGATTACAACTAATGTCAAAATAATGGTGTCTGGTTAATTTTGACGTTTGAGAGTCGAAATCACTGAAAATTCTATTCTAATTTTCCTCCTTTACTAATTTAAATCCACAAGTAGACGATAGATTACATGTGGATAATTTTGCTTCAGTGGTGTTTAATCATTTTATTTATTGAAAAACATGACGCACATACTTCCTTTTAGGTTTCATTTTGTGTGTTAATTATTTTAGTTGTACATTGATTTCTGATTAATTTACCTGAGGAATGATTACAATTATGTCAAATGAATGACGTCTGATTAATTTTGACGGTTGAGAGTCGAAAATACTGAAAATCCTATTCTAATTTTATTGATTTACGAATTTAAATCAACAAGGAGAGACAGATTACATGTGGAAAATTTCAAATCAATCAGACAACAGGTTCAAAGATTACCGTGCAGGCTGACAGACAGATATGAGGACAGGATGAATGGTTCCTTCGCTCTGATGTGCACCGCGCATCATTAAAAATAGACACCGAACTTTACTATATCTTTGCTCCTGTCTTTTTCTCTGAATGCGAAGGAAACGTACGGTACGTACGTACGTATTCATATTTACAATGCCAACTCATAAGACCTTTTAATCTGAACAAGTTACTGCAACAAGTTACTACAACAAGTTACTACAACAAGTTACTACAACAAGTAACTACAACAAGTCCGCAGAATCAGGTGTGATTCTGCGGACATATGGACAAACAGGATCTCTGTAGTAGGCTTCCATCGCTAATGCTAAAACTCTCACTGATGCTGACAGAAGACACGTAATTAAGCTTGCTGCAGTGTTAATGAAAGATGTTATTGCTACTGTTCCCCACCCAAGAAATATTTTATAGTTTCACTTAAATCTCGCGCAATTAAATCGAAATGAACAGGAAAACTATTACGGAACGGAAAGGAAAAACTCCCAAATCGATGAATGATATGTTCTGAATATGTTTGATCGAACAAATGAAGCAAGTGACGCCCCCTTTTAAGTTGTAGAGTTGGCGTCGGTTTTTATGTCGATCTAATTGTTCAAGTTTTAAACAAGCCGAAAGTGTTATAGTAAAAACACAGAAAAGGCGGCGTTTAGGTGTTTCGACCAGCATCCGTTCTGAAGCCAACCAAGAAAAATAAAATTGTCCTAAAAACTACGTCACCACGAAAACGTACACTTGAACGGGAATGCAAATACACTACAAGGATTATCTGCGTGTCGATAAAACCACATGAAACCAGTTTAAAAAAAAAAAAACATAACAGTAATATTTCAGAACTAACAGTAACATATCAGAATTAAAAAGAAACTGAAGGTGGAGCCCGCTTTACTTCGCGTCGTGCTGCAGAAAGCAACGAGAAATGCGCTCCACCTTCATTTATTTTAAATTTAAAGGGCAATTACATCCATTTTGACCACGAAAGTCGAAAGTCGAAACGAAGAGATCCGTCTGTCGGCATTAATTTCTGCGCGTTCCAGCAAAACAATGGCGATCTCCGTGTCGTGTTTTGGTGATGCAGTAATTAAATTGTTATATCGGACGTACGTAACGTATTCTTACCGCAATTCTTGTGTTTAGTTATTGTGTAAGTGAGCCAAAAGTCAAACATGCATGTCAAAATGCCCTTTAAAAATGCCCTTGTGCTGTGATGGCATTCCTGTTCGTGAATACCTTTTTGTTATGAAGTAGCTTTTAACTGGATTTTATTGTTATTGTTTTGGCAGGACAACTAACAGACAAACACGAAATAAAGCTCAAATAAATATCACATTCATACAAGCCGAAAGTGCTACAGCAAAAACACAGGAAAGGTGAAGTTTCGGTGCTTCGAACAGCTCCGTATAACGTCATCTTTTCTGTGTTTTTTTTTCTGTAGCATTTTCGGCTCTTTTTGAAACTTGATACTTATTTGAACTTTTAGCAGCACGACTTTGTCCGTCCGTCGGCTTTTTCAACAGTAGTCAAGTGAACTTTAAAAAAAAAACATGGCCAATTAAAACATCGTTCTCCTTGATAGCCAATAGGCTTTTTTGACGTAACTCAATGAAATAATATCATTTGATCGTCGCATTTAACATACATGTCACATTTAACATGCATGCGTCTAATAGTTTAAAAGTCCTTCGTTGTCTCGACTCCGTTTCGTATTAATAAATAGGCCTGATCTCGAATCAAATCTCCGGCTGTTACTTACGAAATAAAAACGACAGGTAAAAATTAAGCTGAAGTTTGGTGAAAAAGATCTAAAATTAGGCTTAACGCTAACACATTTATAACCTGCAATTGTGATTGTTACTACCTTTAAATTATATAATCGAGATCGCTGTTGCAGTGTGTGATGAGGTGTGCGCAGTGGTGGAAGTGTGCAGAAGATCGGTTGCTACTAGGTAGTCGCTCCCCCGCTTGTTTATTCGGTTTTGTCCATATTTGTTCCGCTGTTATGGCTAAATGCATCAACCAGTTCGAATGAAATTTAGCAGGAATATGTTTTGAACTTGGATCGTACGACGAGTTAACAAACAGTTTGATCCTCATATGAATAGATTCTGTTACGCGCACGAAGACGATGTGTACTGACAATACACGTGAATGTGTACCTTCTCAGCCTCCACACGAGTTGTGTACTGGCAGTACACAGTCTGTGCAGCGACAGTACACTTTCTCGTCACAGCTTGTCTACTACCAATTCACAAATTGCGTACTCTGTGCACAGTTCGTGTGGAGGCTGAGAATGTAAACATTGACGTGTACCATCAGTACACAACGTCTTCACAGTGTAGTGTCCAACCCTTGCTGCCCAACTGTAGCGCTCAAGCTATAATTTATAAACAAAGTCGTGTCATCAACGGATCGTGAACTATACGTAAATAGACCCTTGAATCTTTGATGATGAGCACCGTTTTATTCCAAAGGACTTTTAACTAGTTCATGATTAGTTTAAAATCGTAACAAGTTTTAATTAGGCTAAAAACTTATTACATTAGTTTCACATAGCTTACGTCTAGACAATTAGATCGATTTGGCACTGAATTCAAATGTTAAGTATTTACGGTAGCAAAAGCTAACATACGAGTTCGTGTCCTCAAGCATAGAGGATTCATTTCTCGTAAAATGCTTTTTGTCGAAAAGAACATTTTTGGATGCGTCAGCTATCATTATCTTTATATACTTCTGACATACTACTGTGTTGTGACAAAAAAAAAGTTACACATTCTTATTGACATCTACTAGCGGAAGCCTGTGATACCCAGGGCAGGTGTTGGATGCGCCGTTTGCAACACTGGCACTGGCTCATATTTCACTGAAATAAGTTTCTTCTATCAAATGTTTGAGCAAATTGGCTGACAAACGCTGATTTTCGTTCGCTTCAGTCAGCACATCCTGTGGCCAGGGACGATGCTAGAATCACTTCAGTGGGGAGGCGGCAGTGGGGCAGCAATTTTAGCCAGGGGGGAGAACCGAAAAATGCTACTTTTACGGTCCCCCCCCCTCCAAAAAATAAAAAATAAAAGTAAAAATAAGACTCTTGCAATTCTTTCTCACGCCAAACGTTATTAACTGTTTTCTACACCATTTTTTTTTTATATTTATAAAACCAGCTGAAAAAAAGATGATTTTACAATTTTCACAGTAAAACCTGGGCTCTATATGATGTGACGTGCGTGAGGTATTTTTATCAGCTTCGGAATATAACTCGTGGTGGGAGCATTTATCGATTACTATTGAAAAAAATGTCACCCAAATTTATTTTGAGAGCATATAACGCTTTTGTTGTATTAACCCAAATAATCGCTAATGACCAAGTTGTCGACGCGCCATTAAGCCTCAATCCCCCCCCAATAACAACACGTGCGGTCACTAAGTGTAAGCAATTACTGTTCGATGTTGTTGCATATGCAATGACGTTTACAATCGGTATTGATTCGAGTTCGAACCCTTTGGCAGAATGAAACGAAGCAACAGCATTGAAAATAGTTTTCAGTAATCGTGTACGATTGTAGGCCATCTTATGGCTAGGGAATACACGTGCGTTGGACGTAATTGGGTTATCACTGAATGAACAATTCCTTCTAATAACTCTGTGTGGGTGTGGTTGCGTTATCATCAAAATTGCTGATAGTTTGCCATCCAAATCGTTCCGACCCTAAAGCGTCACCGTAACTCATTCAACTCTACTAAAATGGAAGTTGCTTCAGGTCCTAGGCGGATAATCACAACGCTAATATTGCCCAATTATTAAATCAACAGAATTTGAACGGACATTGTGAAAAATGTCTGTTAGGCAAGGTGCAGACAGTCTGTTGGCCAAGGCTGACGAAAAATAGCAAACTGTGGGAGAGCTAAACCAAAATTAGACTGAACAAAAGACTGGGAAAAGGGTTGGGGAACTTTGGGTTTAAATTAGGTTTAATAAAAAGGCTTGTTAGGTTGGGGGGAAAAGCCTAACCACAATTGGGCCTCCTAGAGGCCTAATAAGCCAGAAATACCCCTAACCAGAAGACCTAGCAGGGGTTGAGGGAGGACCAGCCGGGTGGCTGGCCCGAAGGCTTTCTGATTTTACCATTCTGACCCCTTGCTTAAATACGTGTTGGTTGCCCCTGACAACCGTGAAATGGCCAGGGTATTATGGCTAATGGAAAATTCTAGAATGTTCTAGAGGCAGGAACCGGAAACTAAATTACAAGACATAGATAATGTCCACCTATGTAAGAATGGACACCCAAGACTAAGATTGGCCATTGGCCCCAGCAAACATGCCAGTAACAAGATTTGCGACAAAGGCGTCACCCCAATTTTTACACGTTAAAGGCGAGAATGAAAATTTTGTTGGTGTCCTTCTTTTAGTTGTCTGCGATTATCTGCGATTTTCTGCATAAAATAACTATTTTATGCTTTTGATGCCGTTTTGTATTTAGCTTAAAACTTAGTATTTTTTCCCGATTGTAAAAATGACTTTAACTGTAATGCATTGTCTACTTGATGTAACCCGCACAAGTTTCTCTTTGAGATTTCGGAATACAATTACATAAATAAATAAATAAATAAATAAATAACTCTAAAAAAAAATATGCAGCAACTCAGCAGAACGGTCGTTTTGGGGTTACTTCCACACGGGCCCTGAGCGGACTTGTTCCGCCATTGCAAATAATGGGTCTTCGGACATCACAGTACCGCAATAAGGGGTAGTGAAAAGGGTGCAAGGGGGCCAAAAATTAACGAATAAAAAAGCCTAAATAGGATAAAATTCACAAGGTTGTGTTCCGGAATGAGAGCAACGTTGTTTTCAATATTGATTACTTGTTGAGGAGGGGCCGAACATATTGCCCTTACACCCCTTCTTGGGAAAAGCTAGCTGCGGCACTGGTGCTTCTTGCTGTAGCAAATCTACGGCAACGTAACTTATTTAATTCGCAAACTTTCAACTATTTAAAACTTCTGTTACGGAATGAACTTCCATGTTTAGTAGCATAACCCAGATATTCATTTAGCAACACGCAGAAGTTAGCTTCCTTGTGGATTTTTCCGTAAGTTACAATGCGCAAGGACCTCCAGCCATGCTTCGGTAAGACGCTACTGAACGTTGGCTTTTGTATGACACACTGGTTAGTTACATTCAGGGAAATCTATGCACATGTTGCAAACGAACGTTGCTGAAAAATCAGGGAAAACTACGCAGTAATTCCGCAAAATAGGGTTTAACAAGCGAGGGCAGCGACTACCCAGACATCTGGAACTTCTAAAGATTTCGGTCCATTTACGATTCATACTTGCGGTTTGTTTTTTTGTTTTGTGCGTGGTTTGGTTTGTTTTTAACGTTGGTTGCGCTTTTGTGTAAGCCGTTAAGGGATTGGTCATTATTTATCGCCGGGGAGGGGGGGAAGGGGTGAAAGAAATTGGGGAGGGAGGGTTCATGAATTTTATTGGACCCTCTCGAGGGGAAATCATAAATTTTTCAGGTCACATTAATAGGGGAGGATCAAAAACACACTGCCAAATTGGAAGAAAAAGTCACTTTTGGACCTGAAAAATGGCATTTTCAGCAGTCAAAATTTTTAAAAACGCCTCAGCTTCTTGTAGGGAGGTGGGGGGGGGGGGAAACCTCCCAGACCCCCTGATGTGAGTATTTACAAGGTTGTGAAGCTGTTAGTAAAAGTACTGCAAGTATAGTTTTTACAAAGAACTTTGTAGAAAAGCCTTAGCACCTGGTTTCTTGGCTTCTTCTGACTTTCAGGTGCTGGCTATGTTATGCTAGCCATTTGAGGGCATACAAGCAAATAGTGTGTTCATACTTATACAAATCTCGACAAGGAACATTTTATAGAACATTTTTAACCCCACGTATCGTTTCGTTAAAAACGAGACACGTTTCCTTACAACTATTGGTTATTGTCAGGTGGGGAGAGCTACTTACTTAATTTGACTACAGCAGTAAGCTTGGCTACAGGAAATCATCTGCAGACAGTACCAATAGGTATACGAAAAGGTAATTTTTTTTTTGGGGGGGGGGTCACATTATTTTTTAATCTTGAGATTTTTTCGGGGTATGGAAGCGGGGGAGGGTCATCGAAAATTTGTGAGGCCCGTTTATTATTTCCCCCCCCCCCCCCCCGCCCAAAAAAAATGGGGGGGGGGGGGATTGAGGCTTAAATAATGACCGGTCCTTAAGTTGATATGTGGTTCTTGTGCATAATTTTTTATTTAAATTAAATTTAACTAGTACTTAACGCTTTTATGGAATGAAATTAATAATAATAATAAAAGTTTGTTGCAAACGCAACCGGAATGGCAAGGACCTGGTGGTCGCAGCTGCCATCCGATGTTAAAACTAAAAAATAATAATAACAATTTACAAAAGGTTAAGAGTTTACAAGTATACGATGAAGACGGAGGAAGGTTGATGGAATTGGGCTGGGGTCACGAATGCCTTACCACCTTGGCTAGACTTGCCAGGGACACAATGGCCCCCGATGGCATCGCCAAACGTGAGGGACAGGAGGGACAGGAAAGCCGAGTACCAATGTCAATGTTACTTAAATAATTTTTTTTAAATGTATCCTAGTTTAAAGCTTGGCCTAACCAATTGTCAATCTTAAAAAAAATATAATAATAAAAGTAAAAAGGAGAATTTCCACCACAGAAGGGTTGTGAGCTACTGACACTGCGCCAAGGTAATTGCGGGGGTGGGAATCAAGAATCTTTCTTCAGGAAGGCAGACAAATTCTCAGTCAACAGTTCCCTACGAAAACCGATCACAGAATCCATACAGACAGTCTTGAAACGTAATGCATTCCAGACGGGAACCACCCGCACTGCGAAAAAGTATTTGCGACAATTCAGTCTGGATCCCCTAGTAGCCAGTTTCCAGGGTTGACCACGAGTGCAGTATTTATGCGGAGCCAAGTCGAAAAAGGGAAGGTCAATCGAGATTAAGTTTGCAATATCTTATATGTCAAAGTAAGACCAAATCTTAGACGTCGCAATTCCAAAAGTTCAAGTCCAGCTCTTGACAGACGTTCGTTATGGTTGACGACGTTGCGAAGACCGGGGAGGCCCTTAGTAAATCTCCTCTGAACGGACTCGACCAGGTCAATATCCTTTGCCAAATACGGAGACCAAACCCTGATGGCGTACTCAAGCAATGGGCGTACAAAGGTCTTAAATGCTCAAACTTTATTTTGCACATGTCCGGACGTGAAGTAATGGTTTACTTCTACGATCTGATCCATGTTTAGTAGCATAAACCAGATATTCATTTGATAACTCATAAAAATTAACCACCTTATGTTTTTTCCCGGAAAGTTAAGCGCACACGCAACTCCCAGACTGACGGAATTGACCATGGTGAGTGTATGGTTACATACATACATTCTATCGTGTATTAAAGATGTATGCTTCGAATAGACGTTGCTGAATGTTGTCTTTTCAGTAAGACAGTGTTTGTTTACGTTCAGGCAAACTGTGCACAACTGCATATGTCGCAAACGATGAGGCATAAATTAGGAAAAGGGGGGGGCCCCAAGTGAGGCTTAATGGCGCGTCAACAGCTTGGAAAAGGAAAAGGTCAACCAGGCACGGTTACTCCACAAAATAGGATATATGATTAATCGTAGCCGTCAATTGACATCGCCCAACACAATTGATTGATTGATTGTCCAGGACTAGTCTCCAACACAATTCTACCCCATCTTCCACCGTTTGTCTTGGGCCCATGCAGACAGTTGTCAAACTAGTAACCGTTTTTACTTTTGCGGAAAACTTACGTTAAAAATTACGCTGTGATTGGCTTGAATGTTTAGCATGATTTAACTGCACTTTTCTCCTGACCCTCCCACCCGACCCACTCCCGCATCAATCGCCATTGTTGGATGTCTTTTATTTAGAACATTTTCCTATGATCCTAGCCGTAACTTCAACTCAACCCAAACTCAACCGATGCTTGCATGAGCCGCATCCCGACCCTTTTATAGCCGGCATTTTCCATTAATAACCATTTAAACTTAAATTCTGTTCAATTGGCTTTTAGCCAAATCCTAAACAAGCCGAACGTTCATGCCTCTTGCACAAGTTTACTGACCCGAACGCGCCATTAAGCCTCAACCCCCCCCCCCCCTCCCCCCGAATCCTCAATTCAGGCTAGCCAATAAATCAACCATGACCTAAGCTACCTTTTGGGTAACATCATATCACCATAGGTTTATAGAAGTTGTTAGGATTAGGATCAAAATTTTATCCCCAATTTTGCTACCAACCTTCTAAAACTCCCGATTACCCCTTTTGTCCCCGTCAGTCATGTTGTGAACAACTTAAACGTACCTTCCTCCCAGCGCCATTTTTCTCGATCCTCCACATCAAGTACGGCCCCAAAGGTCTATGTGGAATCGAGGATATTTTCTGTTGAATATTGGGAAGTAATTTAATCGCATCCTACTAATATTTACATGCAATAACCATGACGTTTCAACTGTGTGTGTATGTGTGTTTGTGCGTGTGCTAATTTTTAATCGTTTTCTAATAATTACCATGAGATCAAAAATCTAAAAGACTAATGCGGTAAAAATTAATATTAGTTATACCAATAGATCGCCGAAGAAAAATATAATATACTAGCCAAAAAAATTACAAAGTGTGATGTAAAACACAAAAATCTTTCCGGTTTATGAAGACACAATTTTTGCGGTCATGCCTTTCGTCTACTAGGCCCAAGGCCAACTGAGATAGTAGCTACTATCTCTGTTGGCCTTGTATTACTACGGTGAGTAACGCGAAACGGTGCGACGGTTAGGACTCATTCTCGCAGCTAGAAATCAATCGCGATGGCAAAAGTGTAACAACGCTACCTGGATTAGCTAAATCCGACATCGTTTGAGTAAATACTTGCAGTCTTATAATCCGTGACAATAATATAAAGAATTCGTCATGACGAAATAATTTTCCAGACGCTTCAGAAATCACGTTATTGGCTGTTTTCGTTGCGAGGCGGCAGACATAAAACCGCCGTCATGTTGGAATTTCGGGTGATTTCTAGCTTCTAGGTGCAAGAATGCAAAGGCGAGTCGTGCCCTTACATGCGCGGAGGGAGATCTGCGCGTGACTGTCATAGGACAAGCAGGAATGTGCCTATGTTATGGGAGAAGTTGGAGTGTACCTTTAAAGGGACACCCGGCCTGCTTTATAACAGTTCGCGCTGGTCGCCTTCCGCGCAGAACGCAGCTACTGTCTCATTTGGCATTGTGCCTTATAGACGAACCAGAATGAACGCATTAATCGTGTCGTCACAAACCGGAATGATTCTCGCATTTTAACATCTCAATATATAATTTTCGAAGATAGTGTCTTATATATAATTTTGCTTCGGCGATATATTGGAATAATTAATTTTAATTTTTACCGCATTAGTCTATTAGATTTTAGAACTCATGGTAATTATTAGAAAATTAGTACATGTACACACACAGATGAAACGTCATGGTTATTGTAAGCGCGCAAAGCATCATATAGTTACGGGTCGTTCGTAAATAAAGTTACATTATATTCAACAGAAAATCTCCTAGTCGCCACATTTTAAAAAGTATTTTTAGCTAGGGAAAGACAAACGGTAAGGAAATAGACCTTTGGGGCCGTAGTTGATGTGAAGGATCGAGAAAAATGGCACTGGGAGGTATATCCCTTTATGAAAAACCTGATAAGCTAATCCTGTTTACATTGCTTTGGCGATGTGAAATCTGCTTATCTCCCTGACGACCTTGTGGTGAAATGCAAATCTAGCGTTACAACACGGATACTTCCATGTGTACACATTTATAAGCGACAGATTTTTTATTCTTTGAAGCCTGATTCAAGAGAATATCCAAAAACAGTGGAAGCTACGTTACTTAACCCGGAACTCCTCGTGGACGTAGAGATGTGAAGCTGGCTGGTTGCTGAACGAGCAACATATTCAGGAAGGCTTCAAAAATTTCGCCAAAAGATTAAAATATTTTCGTCAAAGAATTACGTAAATTTGTTAACCTTGGGTAACTCACACTACAAATTGTCCATTAAACAGCCGAATAATTAAGATTTAAACTAAAATTTACTGTTATTCTGGAACCAACTTGTGCCCGATGCATACCAATACCAGACTGTAAATTCCGTCGTGTCACAAATGTACCACTGATTTGAATTTGGAAAATCTGGATCGAATTTTACCGTAAAAACTAGGCGATTCCTGGGTGATTCTTTTTTTTTACGTTTGGTGAATGCAGAGGGCATAATTGGCTGTAAATCCTTAACCGTCAACAAATCAAAAGCATAATGTGAAACAAAACGTTCAGCACACAATTCTGGGCAGTAAAGGTGGTGTACATCTTTTACGTAACAGCAACCCTTGAACACAAAATCGTATTATCTCCCTTCATTCGCACGAATGCTGCATTTTTCAATTGTTGTTATGGTGATTTTCGTGTTCAAAGCAGAGATGGAACTGGGTCAAATGGGTCACATTTTTATCGTGGGTCAAGTGGGTCATGGGTCAAGACCGTTCACCCACCGACCTACAGAAATCTTACGGTAACCGTATTCCTACCGGTACTCTTTAAACGTCTGTTCTTATTGTTTTGAAAATAGTTTCCCACAGAAGGCTAAAAACCCAAAATAAAAGCACACGGGCTGGCCGGAGGTGTGGGTTGGGGGACAAAAATGCGTCTTTTGCATTTATGTTATTCTTAAAGGGACATAATTCCTTCCGGTACATCGTGCGACCCGTTGAAAACAGCGTTTGCGACATTTACAAAGGTTAGAGCTATAGCGTCGTAAAATTACCTCGCACGCAAGAAAAAAAACAAGAAAATGAATGTGTTGGCAACATTTGTAGGAAAGCCAACAGGGATAAATGTACCTTTAATAAAACAAACGCTTTAATTAGATTATGTTTCCCAAAGGTTTTAGAAAAAGGTCGTTATAAAATCAATTTGAGGAAAAAGGTCTAGTAAGGCATACGTTAAAAAAAAAGGTTGGTGGTAAGTTTTTACCAACTTTTTTTTAACGTATGCCTGATAACACATTAATGGTCAGTGCAAGGATGGACAATCATTAATGAAGGTTGGAGTGTGGGGGAAGGGAGGAGGAAACCCTTTATATACCTGAATTTATCACCAATCAATTTTTCAACGTATTATGCTGTATTAATACGTAGCGTGGGGAGGGTCACGGACAGTGGGTTACATTTTATTCTGTATTGGGTGGGTCAAGCGGGTCGTCATGGGTCAGGGCTTGAGTGGGTGGGTGGGTCATGGGTCGGAAAAATTGATCCACTTCCATCTCTGGTTCAAAGTGCTCTTGCAAACCCTCTAATAACCCGAAATGCCATGCTTCGGACTTTCTGAAAGATTGGGATCTTTTCTTTCCATCAGTCCTAACCAAAATTGGCTAACTTAGATATGGACTGACACCCATTTAAAGGTGAAGAGGTAATGGCGTAGCGGCCAAGGCGAATGGTTATTTTCGAATTCAAAGTGTTCTTGCTAGCCCTCTAACTGCCCGAAATGGACATTTTAATGAAGAATTTTATGAAAGGTGGGGATCTATTCTTTCCATCAATCCTAGCCGAAATTGTTTATCTTATATAGGTACAAATGCAAACACCAGCATTACAATGGCACTTTGAATTGGCCTCTACACCAATTACAGCAACACTTTTAAACGGGTGGAGGACGGTCCCTATCTAAGCTAAACAATTTAGGTCAGGATTGATGGAAAGAATAGATCCCACCTTTCAGAAATTCCTAAGAATGTCATTTTCGGACAATTAGAGTGCTAGCAAGAGCACTTTGAATTCGAAAATCACCATTCAATTTCGCCGCTACACTGTTACCTTTTCACCTTCAAAGCTTTTGTTGGAAGTAAATAACGATCGGTCCCTTACCACGCCTGAGTCAAAATAGTCAATTAAATAGAGTATCAAGGTAAGCATGTTTTGGTACGTTTGACAAATCTGGCAATACACTCGGTTCATTATTTTCAGCAGGCAAACTAAAATAACTAAATCTTGTTGTATTGATTGTCAGTATCGGATGGACATAAACCTGAGTGCCTCCAAAAATAACTTTAATACCTAGAGTGGCCTCATTACAACCATCTATTTATAGCACAAATACTAATGAGTGATCAGCAGACATAGCCTAGACAACCTTTATCCACATCGAATACCCACGAAAACAAAACCAAGACAAAAAAAAAACTGAAAGAAAATGTGGGTGGAAAAAAACGTTACGTGGAACTAATCGGTTTAGCCTTTACGCCCAAGATGGAAGGAGGGGGGAGGGGGGGTGAGATGGCAAAATATATGTTTGTAGGGAAATGGGTCTTGAATTGCACAGAAAATATTGGTAAAAGTTTCCAATTAAACTCTAATCATATCAAAAATCAAAGCTGGTAAAAGGAACCGCCAAGTTCCGAATGGTTCGGACCTTCAAAGGAGTGATATCAACACACCAAAACATTCGCCAAGTTAATCGCAACGATTAGTAGTTCGAAGGTTAAATTAAACCTAGGACACTGCTGCTTTCGGTAGCAATGTTCAGTTTTCATTTAACGTCCAAAGCATTATTCTTTGCGATCAAGTTGGCGAATGTTTTGGTGTGTTGATATCACTACTTTGAAGTTCCGAACTATTCGGAACTTGGCGGTCCCTTTTACCAGTTTTGGTTTTTGATATGATATCACTTCTTTTTTTTTTTAATTATGTATTAGACTCAACTAGCCTGCGGATGTGTAATGAAGTGCCACGTAAACAATACTTGTATGGCCATTTTTTTCCAATATTTTAATGTCGTATCACTCCTTTGAGAGGCCAAACCATTCTCTACTTAGTCTCCGTGTTATCAGTTTTTGGTTTTGTTTTAATTTTTTTGTTCTTATTTATTTCATATCACTCCTTTGTAAAGAGATTTGAAGAAAAAAACTGTCTGCTGGGACTCTAAAACCCACAACTGCCTGCTTACTAGCTGGCACCCTCCTAACTGTGTTACCGGGGAATACCCATGGCTACAGGATCCAGCCAAGCGTGTAAGCTGTTCAACCGTTTGCAGTGGTGACCTAAAAGTCACAAACATTATACAAAGAGGGAAAACAACTTGCTTCTTTGCCACCCCACTAGAAATACACCAAGTAACATATAAAGAATAAATCAAAAAGGGTTAAGGAAGCAAACACTCAGCATTAAAGATTGATCTTCGGAAAATGCTTGATACGCTGCGAAAGAAACTAAAAATGAAAAGAATAAAAATCCTTGGATGGAAAGGATAAAAATGTGACCACCAAATTTTCAATGGCCCCTCCTCCTTTGACACCCTAAAAAAATTCTTGCCCCCCCCGCCCTCCCTCCACTCTGCGCCGACAAGTTACCACTAGCTGTAAGGAAACGTGCCTCGTTTTTAGCGAAAAAGACACGTTGGCCTAAAAATGTTCTGTATAACACCGATGTTCCTTAAACCCATCTTGCGCCGAGTTTCATATGATGAACACACTGTTGGCTTGTGCGCCCATATCCGTAATATAAACAGCACCTGGAAGACAGAAGAAGCCAAGAACAGAAGGCAAGGAGTTTTTTTAGAAAGTTTATGAAAAAAGTACACTTGTTGCTGGTACCGCTACTATTAATAGCTTCAAAATTTTGTAAACACTTACGTATTGGGGGATCGGGGGAGGGGGGGAGTGCTCCCTAAAGATGAGGCATTTTTATAAATTTTGAGTGTGCTGAAAGTTTCATTTTTTAGGTCCAATAATGGCTTTTTCTTCCAGATTGGTCAATATTTTTTTGTGTGACCCTCCGGGCCCCCCCCCCCCCCCAAGACGGGACCTAAAAAATGTAGGACCCCTCTCTCGAGAGGGTCCAACAAATTCCTGACCCCCAATTTCCTCCGTTCCCCTTCCCCCGGCGATAGAGAATGACCATCCCTAGTCCAAAGCCAGCCGAAAACAACCAGTCCCTTTAGTTGGTCAGCCACACCGCAAAGTTACACTTTACATTTTTTTTCAATAGCCAAACCCCTAGACTCGCAAACCGGCAGTTGGCTATGGGTGTGCAGCAGTGGATATTTCTCCAACATGCTGTCATCCGTAAAATTACGCTATTCAGTCAAAAACTAAAAAAAAAAACAGTCTACAGCGCCACATCGGTTCATCGCACTGTATTAAGAAACAGGCAAGCGTGTAATAATAGGAATGTATTGATCTACCGTTGAGTGGCGTAACATCATCAACTAGGTGGCGATACACTAGCGTGTGTCTGGATATCAATCAATACAGCCATTACCCGCCGGTATGTCTGTGAAATCACAGTGGATTGACATTATGTAATCGTTCGACCGATTGATTTCTTATTGTCCAATCTGAATCGGAAAACTCCCACAAAAAAATTGTGGAAATCGTACGACTATTCTAGATCTGAATCAATTTGGTATGAAAATTAAGGCACCGGTCATTATTTCACCGGAGGGGGAGCGGACGAAATTTGGGGGGGGGGGGGATCACGAATATTTGTACCTTCTCGAGGGGGGAGGGGGTGGCGGTCATAAATTGTTCAAATCGCGTCCAGAGGGGCCACAAAGAAACTAACAAAACTGGAAGAAAAAGTCTTTCGTGGTCCTCAAAAATGGCACTTTCACTTGCTAAAAACGCCTCAGCTTTTTTAAAGATGTGAGTGTGCAAAGTTTGGAGCTAGTAGTATACCAAGACTATAAGTGTAGTTTTTTTTTCAATAAACTCTGTAGAAAAGCCTTTTGCCCCCTGGTTTCTTGTTTTCTTTTGTCGATCTGGCGCTGACTATATCACGGATGTGGACACACAAGCAAACAGTGTGTTCAGCATACATTGTATGCAACTTGATACAAAATGGGTGTAAAGAGCATCGGTGTTTTACAGAACATTTTTTTTTCTCAACGCGTATTTTCGTTAATGATGAGGCACGTTTTCCTTACAACTGGGGTGACTTGTTGTTGCGGAGTGCTACTTCTAAACGACCAAACAGAGCGTACCAAACGCACCACTGTTGGTGACAGTTTGGCACATTCCCTGCTAATATCCGTGTTGATGCGGCTTGATGGACGTCAACATCGTCAGCGACGAATCTGTTTCGTCAAAACTGTTTCCTCGCGCATGCTCAAACCTCCACCCCAGCAAACCACCTCCCTGAGATGGTTCGCAATTTGGCATTGCTCTCGCCTGGTCACATCTATTAGCCAATCCTGGTCAAATCCGTTAGCCAGGTCAGGTCGCGGTGAAGGCATGATGTATCAAACACTCTGCTGAGCTTGTTGAGCTGTATTGTAGTTTAGGAAGGTACTCGACGGCTCACGCAACATCACTGCGCACGCGCCACATCAAGTTTGGAGCCAAACTGTCTGTAACAGTGTCGCGTTCGGTTCGCTCTGTTCGGTGCTTTAGGAAGGTACTTTTTGGCTACAGCACAAAACTACAGGAAACCATCTGCAGGCGGTATCAATACGCATATGTAAAGCACCATTTTTTGGGGTGGTCACATTAATTTTGGACCATGCGCCGGGGGGGGGGCAAAATTTTTTCTAGGATTTCACTGGACATTTTAGAAAAATATTAAAAATATATGATTTTTAATTTAAATAATCAAATGTACAACTGAGAAAATAAACAGATGCAATTTTCTAAATTGTACATAATCATACATTTTTACCCGTGTACATTTAAATCATATCAAAAGCCAAAACTGGTAAAAGGGGCCGCCAAGTTCCGAATGGTTCGGCCCTTCAAAGGAGTGATATCAACGCACCAAAACATTCGCAAAGTTAATCGCACCGCTTAATAGTTCGAAGGTTAAATGAAAACTAGAATATTGCTACTTTCGGTAGCAATGTTCAAGTTTTCATATAACGTCTAAAGTATTATTCGGTGCGATTAAGTTATCGAATGTTTTGGTGTGTTGATATCACTCCTTTGAAGAGCCGAACCAATCGGAACTTGGCGACCCTTTTTACCAGTTTTGGTTTTTGATATGATATCAGTCCTTTTTTTTAAATTGTGTATTAGACTTAACTCCACTACAGTGAAGATGTGTGTAATAAAGTGGCACGTCAACAAGAAATTGGTTTTCAACAATTTGCCTATAGGTCGAACCATTCTCAACTTCGTCAACTCTTTACAGGTTTTTAGTTTGGCTTACAATTTTGTTGTAATTTGTTTTATTTCGTTAGTTTTGGTGTGTTGATATCACTCCTTCGAAGGGCCCGAACCACTCTCAGCTTGGTGGGCTCTTCACCAGTTTTTGGCTTTGTTTATTTTACTATGATTTTACAGTTGGTTTATTTTTCGTGAAATTGGACGTGAATAAAATTTCTTTGGCAACGTTGTTTAGATTTATCGTGCTACACTAGTGTGTGTCTAGGCACGCACGTCAGTATGCACGTTGTCAATGTCCGAACTTTGGCTGTCCAATGAGAGATGATGCCAACAATACTAACAATGGTTATAACAATATTTTCGTACTTACGCGCCCACACGCCATCCCCGTTACATCCCTAGGCTCCAAACAATAAAAGGTACGCAGTTCGTATCGTACTGCAGCCATTCGTTCGATTTCATAGCTGGAAGCCTTCCCGTTATCTCGGTATCGATGAATAATCACCCTATGGAAATTAACATGGGGATGAGCGGACTAGAATTAACTAGCTAGCTAGCTAGATAGTAGCTAGTTACACATTTGCAACGTTATTGAGGGTCAGATTTTGCATTGAAAGCAGCTTAGCTGGCTTTCCTGCACGAGTTAATTTTTGTCAGGTGGGTCATTGCTCTTGAGTTCAACAGAATTTAAGCGATTGTATCCATTATTATTTTTATCTAAGTACCTGAAATGTGCCCAACTCTGCTCCAGGATATTAGACACTGACGCCATGGAGTCACGGTACAATGGTTTACAACCTCGACAATTCAATTGACGTGATGTTTGTTGCCTAACTCGGCGCGACACACTAGCGTGTGTCTAGACAAGTAAAGTGAAACGTCATTGAATTCATTATTTTATTCTTACAATAATTTTGAAAGGTGGGCTATGGCTTTAATTTTATTTACGTGTGTAATGGTTGAATACAGCAGTAAGGATTCACATGGGCTAGTAAATTATATATATTAAACAGGACGGAGAGCCAAATGGGCTCCATTAGTTATACTAGGCTACGGATGAAAGTAAGAAGAACAGGACATAGTAACAATCGCAGCATTGTTGTCATCATTTGGTTTAAGCCACATCACTGAAGTTCACAGTATCGCTTTCATCCAGGATGGAAAGCCAATTGGGCTTGAGATGTGTTAGATAAATAGATTTAATTGAACCCACAACCTTTAAAATCAAAGGCCAAAGTCCTACCGGTAAGCCATACTTAATAGCTGAGTGGTAGGACTTCGTCCTTTGGTATCAAAGGTTGTGGGTTCAATTCCCCGCTCAGGCATTCTGCCTTTCCAAAAAGCAACGTAAATAGGTTTATATCCGTGTTGATTTAGCCCATTTGGTAGTGCAATAATCAGCTAAAGGACAAAAAATTCTTCATGCTAAAGGACAACACATTTTTCAAACAGAAACTTGAGATTTCCCGCAACCCTACTACATTATGAGATCAAGACACACGCTAGTGTGTCGACCGCCAAGATAAATGATAACATCCAGATAATATGTATATATGAGCATGGCGACCACTAGACACGTTGTGTCTTTACTGCAAAGGTAGTTTGGCTGTTTTCAGCCATCTGAGGATAAATAACTATGCGACAGAAAAGGCTGAAACTTGTTTAATCGGGAGACTTTGGTCGCCTGACAACATAAAAGTCACTATTAAGGACACAGCCTAACGTTTTCTTGTTGAAAAAACGAGGTGAATAACATTGGTATTTGCCTAATTACTAACTACTAACTACTACTAGTAACGCTTTTTTTGCATCACGAAAATAAATTCTTCCATGCGGTGAATAAAGCTGGTTCTTAGCTCATTTTACAGATATTGCTCTGGAGATGTGCCCTTTTCATATGAACCTTTCTAATGGGTCAAGCGGTTCAGGGGTTAGGGAGCTCCAAACGTCCAAATTGATTGTTTTACATTTTTTAAACATTATTATTACGCAACAATGCCAAACTGAACATTAAATAAATTCGTGGGTTTGCAAGGAGATACTGCAATACTAATAAAAATGCTAATCAAATGAAATAAGGTGACTGCTGTCCTCAAAATCTGACGAAGCCAAAAAAAATAATAAAGAAAAGAAAAAGAAGTGGACCAGAAAACTAGATTGGCATATCCATTTCATAATTACTAAGAAAAAAATGGATTTCATCAATTTGGACCAAAC
>JAHWFP010259287.1:2121-13579 GCA_023313725.1 Lithobius niger | reverse complement strand
AGTCGTGATATCAAACGCCAAGCTCTTTCGCAAACCTAATCCTACCGACTAATACTTCAAACGTTAAATGAAATAATTGAAAATTGCGCTGTAAGCAATTTTTATATATTTCATTATTCATTTAACTTTCGAACTATTACTCGGTGGGATTAGCTTGGCGAAAGAACTTGGCGTTTGATATCACGACTTCACACGGCCGAAAAGCTTGGCGGGAATCCTTAACAAGTTTTGTTTTGGGGTAGATAATTACTTACAATCATTCAGAAGAAGCTACGTTGTGAAATTTCTTATCATATCCTGGGACGAGTAACAGGAAACACAAGGATATTTCTTACCATGTCCTGGGATGAATAATAAACAAAGTAACCACGTAATAAACGAAAATTTTCTTCTACAGCAAACATCACCCACTAGACCAGCACAGGTTATACCTGGTACTTCTAGTTTTATAATCCATTAATTACTAGCTGATGCTGGGTGGTGTTGAATGCATGGTTTGCAACACTGGTTAGGTATGGCAGCTCATGTGTATGTCCAGCTCGACCGAACTAAGTTTGTTAAAATTTTTGTGCACACTGGCTAATAAGCGCTGATTTTCGTTCGCTTCGCTCACTCAATCAGCGCATCCTGTGACTCAAATCACCCACCCCACTGCTAATACTCCCCCCTCTCCCTATTCTATATTATCACTTCTATGTTATTCTTCCATGGTCATCTTCACGCTGGCGAAAATAAATGAGACTCAAGGCTGTCTCAAAGCTGCCCCTTCGAGAAGCATGCTGTTCTGAAAAGCTTCCCCCGATTCTTCCCCCCTACCAGACGCGCGGTGCCGTTCCGCCTCCTTAAAAAAATACTCAAATACTTGGCAAATGCGAATGCTTCGACGCCGACAATACATTCTTTTAACTGGATTGTTTACTTCTCATAATTTTACTTCCAGTGTTGGATTGGCCCACCCGGAACCCGGAGATCGGCGGGGAGGCCCTTGTTAAACTATTTTTTAAATTTGAAATTTATTCGTATGCAAATTTCATACGAATAATTGCATCCCTAAGTTGCAGGAAAACGCTTCGAATTCACGCTGCTGTTGCTTTATTTAAAATACGCTAGCTTACAAGGCTCCGCCCCGACGCTTATTTTTTTTTTCGTAAATAGTTCAGATAGCAAACGTCATTACTTAGCACCCATTAGCAGTGATTGTGTGTAAACTAATCGTATTGTTTGTCTGTTGTTGTTGTAGTTAGGTTAGGTCTGGTTAGGTAAATTAAGTCTGATTAAACGGATACTTTCTGTACGCAGCTGGTTTGCCTGGGGTGCTACGTAGCGGATTTTGCTGAACTGTTTACGAAAAAAATTATGCATCCCGGACCCCCCCACCCCCTCCCCTCCCAACACATTAGGGACCTCGTTCAAAGATACATTTTTTAAAAATTTCAATTGAATTCCTAAGAAAACTTCCTCATTAAGCAGGAGGAAAACGTTTCAAATGTATGCTGATTTCATTAAAATACTTTAGTATACAGGACTCCCCGGGCTCCCCCCCCCCCCAGTGGCGTAACTAGTGGGAAGGGCAAAGGGGCGATTCGCCCCCTCTGTAAGATTTTGAAGGCTTATTCGGCAAATTGGCCAAGTCATTTTTTGCACAGCTGAAAAATTATTTACTACCCGATGGTTGCATTTTGATGTCAAAGACGCAACTTTCATCTTAGCTAATTTAACTGCTACTGTTTCTCCCTTAAATCACTAAAATAACCAGGTTACAAATAGAGAAATACGAAAATAGCTCGTTAATTGATTATTGGTAGACGAATTCGATTTAACTCACGTTAGCTCTTTTTGTTTTTACAACTTTCCAAAAAGTAAAGGATTGTTATAGACAAGTGTTTTTTGCCGGACTGGATTGTCTTTTTAATTTAGAATTACTAATTACTAGCTCCATATTTTGCCGAAAATTCCCAACATATCTAACAAGCCATCATGAGTGTTTAAAAAATAAGTACCTAGTATGAAAATCTGAAAGAGTTACATTGCAAATTTTTTCATGCGCATAACACGGTAAGTAAAACTGGTTTCATAAAAATGTTTCCAGCTGCATTTTACAAGGCCAGAAAATGGCGAAAAATAGCAAAAAAGCGTCAGCTTCCCCCACTGGGGCAACTCACAACGCTCCTCCAGACCCTCAAGGCTGTTATTCGGTTCTTCCTGCACACCATTCGGCTAAATGTTTAGTGTTGCCCCCTCAGCACAAAACACTAGTTAGGCCACTGCCCCCCCCCCCCCCCCACCACCACCACCCCCATTACAGGAGGCCCTTGTTTCAAAGAACACATTTTTAAAAATTTGAAATGAATTTCCAGCAATATTTCATCTCTAATATGCAGGTTACATTTGATGTATTCTATACTGGCCTTACGTGTAGTAGCAATATCCTTGATCTTGAAATCTTAACACTCTCCACAAGATTTTGATTAGGAACAATAATTTACCAAAATATAAATAAATAAAAAAAACACCTACTACGTATAAAAACGTACAACTCACATTATCAAGATTGCCGGGGCGGCGTGTCCGATGGCGCGGTAGGTCCACGCTCGTATTGGCAAACCACGTGCAAGAAAGATTGTGAAGCTACCGAACGGGGACCGAACGACCTCAACACATCATTAGGGAATGAAAATGCGTGTGACGTCATCGATATTGCTGATCGTCTGGAAAGGTTACCTCACGCAAGGCCAACCTCCCCGCCCCCCACTTCCTTTTCTCCTCCTCCCCCAACATCTCTTGCTTCAATCATTCGCAGAGTCTCTGGACCCAATGGGTAATGCAGCTTTCAATCAATGTCACACAAAATGTCACAATAATTGACACCACACTATGCCTAATCTGCGGTTAACCCCTCAGCACCGAACCAAATTATTCATGGCCGGAAAAAGTTGTCCGTCTCGCACTAGTTGATGACTTTATCAACCGTGAAAGGCAGGACCAATTTCATGGCGTGACATCGTCTTTTTCCGGGTCCCCAAGCTCAATGGAAAACTAATATTGTGGCCGCGTTGACTCAGTAGGTCGCAGCTTCAACTACAGGAGTTGAGTGGTCGGGGAAGAGCTTGTCTTCCTTTAAACTTGCGGATTATTTGTGTCTACATTCAGTGTCTTTTCTCTGATTTGTATAATTTTTCATCTTCCTTTTTATGACTATTAGGGACCGGTAATTTATTGCCGTGATGGGGGGGGGGGGGCCGCGGGCGCAAAGCAAATGAAAATGTGACTACACTACAGATTTTCGATTGCACTCCCCTTTGAGACCCTGAAACAAATTTCCACCCCGCCCCTCAGATCTAGACATAATGTGGCCCCCAAAAATGGTGCTTTTCGTATTGAGACTGCAGCTGGTTTCCTGTAGCCAAGATAAGTGATGTAGCCAAATTATGTAAATAGCCCTCCGCACCCGACAATTTACCACTATACTCGTAAGGAGAAACGTGTCTCGTTTTTAACGAAAAGACACATTGGGTTAAAAATGTTCTATAAAACACCTTTGTTGCTTACACCCATCTTGTATCTTGTTTCATATAATACATGATGAACAATTTAACATACAGTTTTCTTGAATGCCCACATCTGTAACATACTAAACACCTGACGACAAAAAAAGACAAGAAACCAGAGGTTAAGGCGTTTCTACAGAGTTTATTGAAAAAAACTACACTTGTAGTATTGGTACTAAAGCGTCAAAACCTTGTAAACATTCACATCATGGGATCCCCCAGAAATGAGGCGTTTTTAGAAATTTTGACTGCTGAAAGTGCCATTTTTGAGGTCCACGTTTGGTAAGTGTTTTATTTTTCATGCCCCCTTCTCGATGGGATGTGAAAAATGTATGACCCCCCCCCCTCCAAGGGTCCAAAATATGCATGCCTCCCCCAATTTTATTCACCCCCTCCCCCCTCAGCGATAAATAATGACGGGTCGCTTAACTTCAGGGAAAGTTCTTAAGCGGACCTTAAAGACATTGAATGTAGAAAATGGATGTGGACCTTTCGATCACCGCTAAAGTCTGGAGGAATTATTGAAAGCGTCACTTACAGCATTTTAAATGCAGTTATAATAATAATAAAAGTGTTAGTCTGAATGAAACCAGAGTAGGATAAGAAAGTGCCAAGAACCGTTAACATCCAGCCTCTTTAGGGAAAAGTGGATATTTGAAGATTACTCACCAAACCACTCCTTGGACGACTGGCAATGCGGTAAATGTATAGGTCTACTTAATAAAAAGACCAGGAACATACACTCAAAAGCGCCGTTTCGGAATAGTTTCATTTCGTTGTAAAGCAGACATTTCCTGAGCAAAGACTAAAAGTCAACATATATATATGCACTTGAATGGTTTCCCATCCTAGACAAAGAAACAGGCAGAATAAAATCGAAAAAACAAGGGGCTACAGCGACTATGTAGTCGCATTGGTCTTCTGTACAGTTCCTCCACTTCCAATGTTGAGGTGCACACCTCTATCATGCACTACAACAACTATCTCTATTACTGTATATAATCTAAAAACAGTAACCATCAGAATTGCCGTTACGAATGTGTTAGTTAGCTTTTAAGCTAATTTTACGTTTTAGGCATAATTGTCAGCGTTTAGGCCTAATTTACAACTTCAATTTCGTAAGTAGCAACTAACGGAGATTTGGATTGTATACAGTAAGCCTATTCATTTTTGCAACACCGTATGCCTCCGCGCACACAGTTACAGTGTTACAACGTAATGCGCAACGTAGCATAATATAGATCAGTGGTAGTAGGGAAGGGACAGGATAAACGCTGCAGCAGCGACTCGTAGCAACTATTGACGTTGCCATGGTAACGTGATTTTAGATCTAATTTTCTTTTTTTAGGCCTAATTTTTTTAACGGCAGTTTTAGTTTCGCAAGTAGCAGATAGACCTAATGGAGAATTTGGTTCGATCGTAAGCCTATTCATTCATGCAACAATGCGACAAGACTCTTTTAAACGAAGCTAAAATGTTTTTGTTTTTACGGCTGCGTTTACACAAATCTTTAGGATTTTAATTCGACGATGAAATGTTATTATTTAATTTAGTTACGTCGAAGAAGTCTATTACTATAAGGAGGCAACGATGTTTTAATTGGCCATGTTATTTAACTAACTTTTGACACTGAATCGAACGTTGTAAACAGTATTCGTCCATTTCTGGTACCGTTGTGAAGTTGAAAAAAGCGACGGACGGACGGAGAAAGTCGTTGCAATAGTCTTCTCAGCTGGTACAGAAGATTAAAATGAACCCTGTCAGCCCAGAAGCTACACATGGGTGCCCAGACCTCTCCATGACGAAAGTCGGAAAGACATTTTGTAGATTTTTAATGGTTAGCTACGTATGGGGCTTGGCCCTGGTGGGAGAAACTGGCGATTCCCAATTTGTGAAGGATCGGTATGTACTCTGAAAACTGTATTATTGGGCATGTACCAATCCACAAATTTCTCCCATCTGGGCCAAGCCCTATAAAATATAGCCAACCATTTAAATCTACAAATCACTGCTTCTCTGCTTTTGTCAGGGAGAGGGCTGGGCACCCAAGTGTAGCTTCTGCACTGACAGAGTTCATTTTAATCACTTTATTTTCGATTTTATTCTGCCTGTTTCTTTGTCTGGGATTGGGGTGGGGGGATTGAGGCTTAATGGCGCATCGTCAGCTCGGTCGGATGGGAAACCATTCAATTGCATATACGTTGACTTTTAGTCTTTCCTAAGAAAATTTCTGCTTGACAACGGAATAAAACTATTCCGAAACGTCGCTTTTTGTTAGTGTATGCTTGTGCACCATTTGGCTTGTCTTTTTATTAAATATTTTCGGTGCTCGTACCTCTGTTGTAAATGTATAGTGAGACCCCTGAACGGTAGTAACTATTTTTGCTGGGTTTTACAGCCTAATGACTCAGGTATAAAGGGATATGGAGATGCGAGCCATGCATTTGACCCTCCTAGCAAAAGATCTATAACTGGAATTGTAGCAACGAAGTACGATTGAATACATATGACGAATTCCATTCACGTACGTGCAGTGATCGGTGTCACTTTCTTCAATGGGGTCAAATATAAGGGGATAATCCAAGCAGGGCAAGAGTGTCTATGGACGTAGGAACTATTGCAAGAAACTGGATTCCTAACAGAGAGAATTCACAAACTGCTACAGCACACACCGTCAGCTACATAGAGATATCTCGTACCGAACATGTAGACGTTCTCTATCACCATGTACGGAAAAAAGTCGACAATGAACTTGCAAGTGTTGAGTATGTACCTACGCAAGTCAACATGGCTGATCCACTGACGAAACACCAAAATGGAGTATGGCAAAGCACAACTCACCAAAAAGTGAAGTATGTCTTATTCTAGGTAGTTCAGTCATCAGAGGGAAATCTTTCAGGAGCACCATATGGCCTTGCCAGACATGCATAAAGATCAGTATCTGAAAGACATCACTTGAGGTTGTGATGACACCACTTTTTTAGTAAAGAAAGGTTGGGTTCACCACACACTGAGCAGTGAGCAGCTTCCTCAACAGAGAAGAATCTAGAGGATTTTAGGCCGTGTATCCAGGATGCTGATGAAGCCCACAGCCTAGCAGCCAAACTAAATGGTATTTAATTCTGAATTACAACCTCACCTTTCTTCGTTGACCAGCCTAGAGTGAAGGAGGGCTGCCAGCTTTAGATTTGTAATCTGAATTTTAACTTAAAATGTAACTTTTTTATAATTTTGTTATGGGGATAAATACCTCTTCAAGTTTAAAATGCTTTCTCATCCCTAACGTTTACTATATCTCTATGAGCTATGGTAGCTATCCTCTGATCGTCCTAGACTCGTTGCTAATATGGAAAGTCATACATTTTGCGTAGGAGATAGGGCGCTGCCACCCTCGACCCATCTCAAAATATATTCGATTTCACTCTGGAGCAGTCGACATTCATTATGATTAAAATAGTTGACTGCAGTTTCAGGTTGCATGTAAAAACCTTTCCTGGTGACGTTATCCGGGTACAGGTTAGATCATTTTATAAACAAAATAAACAAAAGTGGCCCAAGGACAGAACCCTGTAATCCACCACTAATGGCATTTCCAGTAGAAGGACTTTAGCATTACCAATGATTACCTGTTAGGTACAACCAGCAACAAAAGCAGGGATCCAAGCCGGAATATTGCCATCAAATCCATTGATGTGTAATTTGTAAATCAGTTTCCAATGAACCACCGAGTCAAACGTTTTTTTGAAAGTCCAACGGAATAACGTTTATGTCTGTTTCTTTTCTAGGGATCAGTTCCGGTGTCAACCTGGGCCAGTGCCGTAACTCCCAATGACTTCAGCAAACATAACCTTGGTCCACGTAATCAAGGTCATTTGCCCAGATAAGAGACTTTGTGTGGTCACGAATTCGCCACAAGATGGCGACCTAAGCCAAACACTATCGAGATTGTAACAAATATAGAAAGAGTCGTCATGTTATTATGATGCATTACTGTAAACATTTCGACCAAGCAGAAGACATATTTTAATTCTCCATTTCCGATGCCGTATTCTGATCATGTGTAAGCCGTGCTATCTTTGTTGTATTGTTCCAATTTTACAGCCGGTTGTAGAACGACTGCTAAGCATGCAGTACCTTCCTAAACCACCGAACAGAGCGAACAGAATGCGCCATTGTTACAGACAGTTTGGCTCCAAACTTGGCCTCGCGCATGCGCAGTGATGTTACGTCAGCCATTCAGTACCTTCCTAAACTACAATACAGCTCAACAAGCTCAGGAGAGTATTCAATACGTCATACCTTCACCGCGACCAGACCTGGCTAATGATTTTGACCAGGATTGGCTAATAGATGTGACCAGGCGAGAGCAACGCCAAATTGCGAACCATCTCAGGTAGATGGTTTGCTGGGGTGGAGGTTGGAGCATGCGCGAGCAAACAGTTTTGACGAAACAGATTCATCGCTGACGATGTTGACGTCAATTTAGCCGCATCAACACGGATATTAGCAGGGAATGAGCCAAACTGTCACCAACAGTGGTGCATTTGGTTCGCTCTGTTTGGTCGTTTAGGAAGGTACTGATGAACTCGTGCTTAGTTTTTACGTAAAGTTGGAACATGTCAGTTAAGTCATACTTTAGGCTAATAATCGGTATTATACAGTAAGCTCAAAAGCAAAGTTTAACGTAAAGTTGCACGTGGGCGGTCTTCACAACTGCTTCGGCCGGCCTCGTTAGTCCGGGAACATCTTTACCACCTTTGCGACTTAAAGGGACACCGGGCCTGCCTTATAACAGTCACGCGCTGATTGCCTTCTGCGCATATACGAACACCAAGGTCATCTGAGATAGAGCTGCGTTTCTCACAGCGAAGAACATACCTACATGTCTTGTTTAATAGACGAACCAGCATGAACGCATCAATCGTGTGGTCACAAACCAGAATGATTCGCGTATTTTAACATCGCAATTTATAATTTTCTAGGCTAGTGTCTTCTAATTTTGCTTCGACGATCTATTGGAATAATTAATTTTAATTTTTACCGCATTACTCTTTTAGATTTTTGATCTCATGGTAATAATTAGTACATGCACACACAGAGATGAAACGTCATGGTTATTGTAAGTGCACAAAGCATCATGGAAGTGCGGGACATATTTAAATATAGTTGACAATTATTCAACAGAAAATCTCCTAGACGCCACATTTTAAAACGGATTTTTACCAAGGGATTGACTAACGGTAAGGAAATAGGGCCATATTTGATGTGGAGGATCGAGAAAAATGGCACTAGGAGGAATAAATAATAATAAATAATATTAAATAATGCTAAATTTATTACCAAAAATTGGCAAAAGGAAATCAGGAAGGGATGCTCAGTATCCACTAACACCTGTCCTAAAAATTATAATACAGCCAACAATTGTCACAATTAAAAACAATTAAAATAACTAAAACAAATTAAAACAATTGTCACAATTAAAAAAATTAAAACAATTGTCACAATTAAAAAAATTAAAACAATTGTCACAATTAAAAACAATTAAAACAATTAAGAACAATTATAACTAATATATTAATATAGAAAAAAATATGCATAAAACGTAGATGGCTGCCACAAAAAAAATGTTAACATCAAACAGTTGCAGTAAATTAAAATCAGAAACACTTTAAAAATTTCGAAAAATCATTCTTTTTGAGACCACGTCTATATTGCTGTAGAGGGGGGGGGGTTTGAAGCTTAATAGCTTAATGGTGGTTGAAGCTTAAAGTCTTATTGCTGTAGACTGGCGGAGTTTACCAGCTCCGATGGTACGGAGTTCCACGGACGCACCACACGGTTTGAGAAGAAGTACTTTCTGCAGTCCTTTTTGACTGCTGCTACTGTTAGTTTAAAGATATGACCTCTAGTATACCTATCGCCACGAATACAGAAAAAGAGACTTGGATCTAAATCAACAAGTCCATGTAAAATGGAAAAAGTAAGGCGAAGGTCGGCATGAAGTCGCCGCAGCTCCAATGACTCAAGGCCAAGGTGGTTTAGTCGCTGTACATCCTGAAAGACATTTGGTAAAAGATCTTTGTACAGATTCGAAACGTTTGATATCTTTTAATAGATGGGGAGACCATACTGGACTGGCGTATTCTAGAATAGGCAGCACATAAATTGTATAACCTTTAATTAAAGTTGGCACATCACGAGATGTGAAACACCGCGTTAGCATGTATCCAATTCGCTTTGCCCTGGAAACTAACTGATTACAGTGGTTAGAGAAATTTAAGTCTGATGACAGGTATACTCCAAGGTCCTTAATGCTAACTTCCGATTTAAGGTCGTGGTTATCTAGTGAATATGTAGATTTGCAATTATTTTTACCAATTGGGAAAGTATCGCATATTTGGACATTGATTGGTAGCTGCCATCTAGTGGACCACGTGTTTACATGTTTACGTGTTTACTTTAGCAGTTGTAATTGACCTATAAATCTTAACATCATCCGGGAATGTAGGCGTTTTTATGCCATTAATGGTGGTTGACGGATCATAAATGTAAATCGTGAAAAGTAAGGGGCCCATACCCTGTGTCCTTTTAAATGATAAAGTACGACTTTCAGATAAAGTTGAAGTCTGGCGTTAGTTTTAAGAAATAGCAGTCGTTATACAACCGGCCGTTAGAGTATCTGTAAGCTAAAGCTAGTCCATATACAGGGTGATTCATAAAGCACTAAAAAGTAGGCCTATACGACGTAGGTCTATAAGACGTAGGCCTATGAAACACAGGCCTATAAAATATAGGCCTATAATAGACCTAATAAAATGATGATGTTTACACGATTGCTCCAAGTTTTGTACAGTGAACCTTAGGTTATTGTACCAGTGAAAAGCCCGTCATGAATGAATGAATGGGGTAGTAGTTCCCCCCCCCCCCCACGCAGGAAATAAAATGTGTTCAACAGGTAGGCTATAGCACGGCCCCTACTGTACTCAAGCTGCAAGCCAAGTAAGCTCATCTAATATCCTGCCTCATTAACTTTGTGCAACGTTTGATTGTGAAACCATGATTTGAACCCAGTAACCTAAAGGTTGATATCACCAACCGTATTCATGTATTGCAGTGTATTTGGATTGCCAAACCGAAAACCTTGCAAAGCTCTAAACAATTTGAGGCTTAATGGCGCGTCGACAACTTGGTCATTAGCGCCAACCTCAGTCACAGTGCAGTGGTCCGGGTTGCCACTGCACCACACATTACAGAGATGTTATCCAAACCCCTAATCTAAATCTTGTCATACAAGATTAACGCTCGATTACAAGATTGCCTGGTGTGTGGGGGTTGTTCAGGTATAAGCCAAAAGCAATGTCTTGTACTAGTTTCATCCTAGCCAGGCTTCGGGAGATCGACCACTTCCCACCAGCAGTTGCGCAAGAATGAAAATGGATTCCCTCCACTAAAATGTGCTGCTCACGCTGAGAATGGAATAGCTTACTTTCCAGCAAGGCACAGTTTCGGGAATACCACCACTCTTTTATAATGGAATATTCCACAGAAGATGGAATTTTCGTAGCCTGTGAAAATGCTGAATAAATTATCCCCCCGACCGATGATGGGGGGGGGGGAGTTGGGCAGAACACTCATGTATTAGATTCAAATTGGTTAAACCCACATACGTGGAACAGATTGGGATGGCAGCATTAGAAAAAAAAATTCTTCAAATCGAAAATTAAAGTTATTTTTTCTGGTGCATGTGAGAGCGACACATTGATGCTAATCATTCACTTCATGATAATCGATTCTCTGCAGGGTAAATGTATTCAAAGAGCAATCCTGTTCACACACATTAATGAACACAAAAGGACACGACTTCCACAGTGTTTATACTGGTTCTTGGGGTTAATGAACACAAAAGGACA
>JAHWFP010259286.1:158808-169693 GCA_023313725.1 Lithobius niger | reverse complement strand
AAACAAAAGACAGCATCTAATTTTTAAGTTTAAAAAGAAGCAATCGGGATTTTGAGTACGAAACTGCTCCGTGTTTTAGAAAAAAAATGCTTGGCTATTTCAGTGACTTGAGTGATCAACGTGGTAGCCTAACTGCATAGCGTTATGGTCATGGTTATAACTGCATAGCGTTATGTCATGGTTGTGTTCTGTATGACTTTGTAATCTGAATAAAGTTTTTAATTCGTAATCACATCATCACTACTCAGTACTCACGCGTTGGTTGCATAGTGCAAGTGCAAGCGATGCGAAGCCAAAAGATGCTTTAATCATCAACACACGGGTTTTCCTTTTATTCATTTTTCAAAACATAGCTGTTCCCATGGCTTAACATAGGTATTTTTGTTCTTTAAGGCTTAATAGAAACAAAGGTGTTTATTTCCATTTTGCACCCCCCTCGGCCTCACGTTACTAAGGGAGACGACCGATGACTTTTTATTATTTCTTTTTGCCCTTTTTCCCGTTTGGCAGTAAATCAGTCCGACGGCCAGATTTTTATAGCCAATCAGTTCTTTTTTATTTACTTATACCCCGTTTGGCGTGTGACGTTACAAATTAGTAGCTCCCAATATGCCGCTAACGAAGAATATGCCGATGTCTGGGGTCTGTGTCATCATCATATTCCTCCGCATTTTCCCAATCCCGCAACCCAGCATCAGAAAATGGTTCTCCACCGCCGCAGCCCTCCCCCCCCCCAAAAAAAAAAAGACCATTCATTCATTTTCCTTTTCAGCTGTACCTGTCTCCTTACTACTCTCCCACTCCCCCTCCAGTTGTGCTTGGTAATTGAAAATGTTGACGTAAATAAATATTTTCTCTGGGTGGGAGCACATTTTATGCTTCCCTGCTAGAAAACGTATGACCACTTCGTTTGTGCTGGCACTTCATTTGTACTCTACTGCAAAACAACAGCAGCAGTGCTAGCAACACTCAAGTCAAAAGTCAATAAATCGCAACACATGGCAACGCCAACACAATCAGTGCTGCAGCTAGCATTTTTCAAAGGAAGGGGTGCAAGAGTAAAATGTAGAGCCCCCAAAACTAAAGAATTTTGGGTTCATGATTATGGTCTATTTTATAGTGGTTTTTGCTATGTTAGCCTAAGTTATCAAGCTCCTAGCTAACTACCGATGCGGGGGTATGAACCCCCTCCCAGTGAGTGTGGGTCCAATGATAACAGGGGGTTGAATGGCATAATAGTGAGCATTGGCTTCCTGCCAACACTGACCTTTACAGCCTTTATTAAACATACAGGCCACACATCAGGTTACAGGAAGTTGCTGTGGTGGCCGGCAAGTACAACTAAAGGGAGTGCCTCAATAATGGAGGCACACCCACAAAACTTAGGACACAAGTTTTATGTAAAAACTTTCGGCCACCTGCTTTGAATTGTGGGCCCCCTTGCCTCCTGGGCCTGGATGCCTTGCACCCTTTGCATCCCCCTTAATTACGGCTCTGAACGCAATCAATCACTTTACTGCCACTTACATATAAAGAACTGCACCAAACCAACCCCGTGATGGAAACATCACGCAATCATTACAACACCCGTGCGTAGCACGGGCTTACATCTAGTCAAATAATAATCATGGGACAAACCTTGGGCGTAACCTGAACATAAGTATGCATTTCTAATGTTCCGTTTTTTCGAAAACAAAAATCGGTGGACAGTGGACACAATCATGCCGACTAGACCGCAGCAATTAATATAAAAAGGAAGCGAAAAAAGCCAACAAATTAACTGAGCAAAAAACGGTTTCACCGTTTAGAAAAAAAAAAACATTAGAGCTCGTATCCCCATACTCACAGCCGTGAAGGTGTACGAATAAAAACGGATTAGAGTTCACTCGAACGCAACGAACTATAATTTGAACTCCAATTCGCAAAACGTAAACCCACAAACACACACAAAATAACGCCATAAACAGCAAAACGCTACAAAATTGAAAGATAAAAATGCATACACAAAATGAACACGTAATCACTCAAACGAACTAGAAATACCACTTCAAACGACCTTCAAACACAAACACAGGCAAAAAAAATACCTTAACAGGAGTCTGCTTGTTTCACAAATTATAAATGCACTTAAAATACACATATACCCACTCACACGAAACAGATTTAATATGTAACAACAAACACAGAAAAATATAAAAAAAAAGGCCTGTATAATACTCAAATTATGCGTGGACGCCCAAACACCGAAACGTTAAACTTTTCAAACGTAAACTGGGCTTTCTTTCTGACATAACCATTGATCAAAAACAGTCCTCGTTCCCTGGTATTGGAGTTCAAATTATAGTTCGTTGCGTTCGAGTGAACTCTAATCTGTTTTTATTCGTGCACCTTTACGGCTGTGAGTATGGGGATACGAGCTCTACTGTTTTTTTTTTCTAAACGGCGAAGCCGTTTTTTGCTCAGTTATCAGGTTTAGCATAATGTTGAAACCAAAATCAAGACGTTCCAGTTATTAGTTTTTAGAAAGCTAACAAATAAGCAACGGGATGGTTTATTATGATCATATCAAAAACCAAAACTGGTAAAAAAGACCATCAAGTTCCGAATGGTTCGGCCCTTCAAAGGAGTGATATCAACACATCAAAACATTCGCCAACTAAAAGTTCGAAGGTTAAATGAAAACTAGAACATTTAACTTTTCATTTAACTTCCAAAGTATTATTCGGTACGACTAACTTGGCTAATGTTTTAGTGAGTTGATATCACTCCTTTGAAGGGCCGAACCATTCGGAACTAAGCGGTTCTTTTTTACCAGTTTTGATTTTTGATATAATATCACTTTTTTTTTTTAAATTGTGTATTAGACTCAACTCAACTAGCCTGCAGATGTGTAATAAAGTGCCAGGTCAACAATACCTTAAGCGGTAATTATTCTAATATTTTAATTTCATATTTCACACCTTTGAGAGGCCGAACCATTCTCAACTTAGTCGCTTCTTTATCAGTTTTATTTATATTTATTTATTTTAATTTTATTTAGTTTATATCACTACTTTGTGTGGCTGAACCATTCTCAACTTGGTTACGAACTTTTTACCAGTTTTTGGCTTTATTTTGTCACTTTGTTTTTCGTGAATTGGACGTAATTTCTTTGGCAAAGTTGTTTAGATTTGTGACGACACACTAGTGCGAGTCTAGATATGCACGTCAGTATGCACGTTGTCATTGTCCGAAGTTTGGCCGTCCAATCAGAGACGATGACGACAATACTAACAATGGTTATAACAATACTTTCGTACTTACGCGCATTCCCATGCAATTCCCGTTACAACCCCAGGCTGTAAACCAGAAAAGGTATGCAGTTCGTATCGTACTGCAGCCATTCGTCCAATTTCATAGTTGGAAGCCTGCCCGCTATCTCGGTAAGGGTGAATAATCACCCTACGGAATCAACATGGGGTTGAGGGGACGAGAAGAAACTAGAAGCTAGAAGTAACACATTTGCAACGTGTTACACGTTTGAATTGAAAGCCGTGTAGCTGACATTAATACACAAGTTAATTTTCTCAGGTGGGTCATTGCTCTCCATTTAACCACAATTTAAGCTTTTGTGCCGTATTATTATTTTCCCCATGTAGCTGAAATGTGCTCAACTATGCTTCAGGATATAAGACACTTACGCTATGGCGTCGCGCTGCAATGTTTTACAATGATAGACAATTGAACTGATGTGATGTATGTTTTCTAACTTGGCGCGACACACTAGCGTGTGTCTAGATAACATGCATGAAAGACTTTCGTGAATGGACTCAAAATACACGCGACGTTTGAATTTACGTATGAAACCTATATTGACAGCCGACTAACTTCTCCAACTTCACGGCAATACTCAAGAAATATCATTAGTTTTGCAGCCCTTCCCCAAGTGACGTATACTGGAAATGACTCAAACATTGCGTTGTTACTTATTATTTCCAGTTGACTCTTACTCATATTTCCTGCCTCTTAACTGTCGGATGTAGAAGATTAAATTTTTCAGTCTGCGGTATCCTTTTGGACGTAGGTTTTTTTTTTCTTAATTTCTTTTGAGTCTTAAGTCAGCCGAAGCAATTTAATGCTCGTGTGGTTGCACCGGCTCAATTTTGAACATTACCAGACTCTTTAGAGAAGAAGAAGGTAGGTGCCAACATGGGGATTCGATCCGGGAAACCCACGATCATCGTAGGGGGCGAAAGACTTCCCAGAATTGGCCAGAATAGTTCCCATAGCCGATGAAGGAGCGTGGTAGCCTCTCACGCTATCCTGGCCGGCAGTCCTGCATTTGTAATTTCAGGAACTTATGAATGTGTCCAGTTCCGAAGGACCCAGTGAGTATCTTTGGAGGTATGACGCGCTCCCATCCGAAATCTGTGGCTCCAGAAGGAGAGATGGACAGTTTTGTTAGGTAATTCCAATCGGAAATTCCTAGGACCTTTTACATGCCACAATCGACATAATCACAAGATATCACAGGGGCCTTCCCTTCCCGAAAATGCTTGGGGTGGCTGAGGTCAGACTCGAACCCGGGACCTCTGTTAGAAGTTACAGTAATATTATCTTACTTCATCAAAGCGATGCCAGGAGGTGTTGACTACCAGCCCGCGCAAGAACTGGCCTAGCTCCAGAAGGCAAAATCCACAGTGTTTCTACCCCAGTCGGCCTTGATTTAAAGAAACTATAAACTCCTTCCTTAATTCATTAATTCATTAATTTGAAGACTCTTGTTGTTCACCAGCCGTTAATTGCTTGACCAATCGCAAGGTCAGTGATATTTTTCAAACGTAAAAAATAGGGTAAAAACCTAAACAGCCTAGTTTGTACGTAGGTTCTCCGTAAAAGTAACCACGTCCACAGTATAGAGCAGTGACATTTGCCGCCATATTGGCACCAGATTGGAACCAGTATGGGTTTTGGAGGGCATAACTACAAGGTGCACTACATAAAAATGGAGGGAAAAACAACGGAAGAGTGGATTTCTTAAGCTCAAAATAACGTTGTTTTCTGCAACAACAAATATCGCGCGTTTTAGGTCTAAGAAATCACTTTTCACAGCATCGGCTTCAGTATGACGCCCTTCTGTTTCCTTCTGCAGTGCCCCTTGCAGCTAACCCATTAAGGCTCCAGCATAGAGTTATATACAATAATACTACGTCGTGTCACTGCTCTATGTATAGTGTTGTCGTTAGTCTCCACGACTTTACACCGTTCCGACCTTCGTCTATTAAGGACTTCTTTAATTTGCGTGAGGGAGAACACGGTGCCATTGATCTTGACACACTCGAAACTTTCTCCACCCCCCGCACCCCCCCTCCCCTCCCCCCAAAAAAACGCGACAGTTAATCCTGCTGCTGTAGATCTCTAGTCCCGAGGTGTGATGCTGGTGCTGCTAGTGTTTCTCCCATTTGAAACAATGTGCAGGCAGCCCACCGCTCAAATTTTATTATTCAGTTCATGTGTTCATAGATGGCAGCACGGTCCAATTAGGCAAATCCACCAACACCGTTGGACGGCGGACGCTAGCCTGTTGCTGCAACTTGGACAAAATAGTTTTAAAGGATCACCCCTTACTGACTCACTTAGGGATAAATGGGGTGTTTTCCCCAATCCCCCAGTTTCTCCTTTTCCAAGCTCAGAGATTATAAGTTTTATTTTATTTTATTACACGTAAAAGAACAGACAACAAATTTAATCATACTGTGTATGGGTTTACGTGATGGTCCAAAATAAATGCAATAATTAAAAAAACGTTGTTGTATTAAACTAATTCAAATCACCATAAATTGGCTTACATGCGTTGCCATGACGCTATTCTGACTTTTTAGATTTTTAAGGTTTTCTCAATCTTGAATTTGAATTTATTAAAAAAAAAAATAATTGTTAGCTTCCTTCAAAGGAATTTAGCAAAGCATACAACATAATGTGAATCTAAATATAATAAGGAAAAAAGGAGTTTCCGGTCAGAGCGAAAGTAGTAAATATCAAAACTATGCAAGTAACAACACCAAATAGAATAACCATGAGTCAAAAACACCTCATTCTTGATCCTAACTACCTTTTTGAACATAAATCACGCGGCTCAAGTAAATAAAAACACGCAGTTTAGTTCTTCTTCTTATTATGCTCACTCTAAATCATCCTCACGCCCAATCTCGTTTAATATTTTTAATTCAGCTATCATTTTCAAGGTCTTTTAGCACTTCAACTATTCACTTCTGGATTAGAATACTGCTAACTAGTTTTTCCCTGTATCAATGGTCAACAATAAGTATTTTCCTGTACTCACTGAACAGCGCAGCGCAGTGATGGACGCAACTCAATTCCGGACTTGGAATTAATTGACTCAATTCCACTTTTGTGGACTTGGTGGAATTGATTCTACGTTGAACACTTCCAGGTTATGAATTCATGGAATTGACTTTATTACTCTTCAGTTTCTCTTGACTTGACTTGGACTTGACTTGGGTACTTGCTGAAATTATAAATTGGGAACCACCATATCTTCTTCCTTACCAGTAACCAGTGGTGTCCCACAGGGGTCAGCATTGGGCCCATTGTTGTTTTATTACTTGCATTTCTGACCTGTCGTCTAACTCAATAAATGTTAAATTGCCAAAATTCGCAGATGATAATCAAGATGTATCGACCCATTACTGATTCTAATGACCATTCACTGCTTCAGGCATCACTGGAATCCATTTTCGAATGGTCAGCTAAGTGGCAGCTCCCTGTTAATGATAGCAAACGTCTTGTTTTCCATCTTGGTAATAATAATAAAAATCATGCATACGTACATATAAATCATGTCTTAAAGGCCGAGAAAAGTATTAAGTATCTTGGTGTATACTTCTCATCAAACCTTAGTTTCTCAAACCAGTGTAGTCAGCTAGTTAGCAGAGTAAAACGAATTAGTTATGTGGTGAGAGGATGCTTTATCTCTCGTGACGTGCCTACTCTAATTAAAGCCTTTAAAACCTATGTGCGGCCTATTCTCGAATATGCCAGCCCAGTCTGGTCTCCATATCATCTTAAAGACATCAAACAAATTGACTCTGTGCAGCTTTCGTTCACGAAACATCTTCCGTGATACTACAATTTGCCTTACGCAATGCGTCTTAGTAAGCTGGGTCTCGAGTCTCTCGAGTTGCGGCGATTGCACGCAGATTTGTGCTTAACGTTCTCCATCCTACGGGGATTTGTTGATTTTTACCCAAGGCTTTTCTTTGTGGTTCGTGGCAATGGCTATACTAGGGGACACGCACTTAAACTGTGGTGCACCCCTGGAACAGCTTATCATCGGAGTTGGTGGATTCTGCGAACTTACGCACACGAACTTCTGCGAACTTACGTGGCGACAACGTCTTAGAAGGACCGATCTTGCAAGATTTTTAAAACGTCTTTAATATGTTTTTGTTTTTACTCTCTTTTTGTTTCTAAAATTTTTTTAATGTTTTTATGTAGATTACAACTGCTCCTATTTTAGTCTTATAATTGGTTGTATGTATCTTATTTCTCTTTTATCTAATCTATGAGTATTATCCCTTTAATACTAAGCAGGTGTTAGCGGATCCTAACAGTCCCTTCCTGTTTCCATTTTCCTCTTTATGGAAATAAATATCTTTTACTCTTACCACTTCAAAAATGACTGGGTGTGCTGGTTGCAGGGTGACTTTGCATATCGTAGAGTGTATGCTGCAGTTTGTTTTTAGATTGTCCTTGTTCACAGTTACTATTGTTCTTTGGCTGTAGTCTCTTTAATTTGAGGTATGTGGCTTCGGGCTAGGGCCCCACAATAAATATTATTATCTCCTCCCTTCCCCTGGCCCCCACCTGGCATCTTCGGGAGAAGAAGGACCCTGTGGTGTCTCGTGCTCATGTCGATTGTGGCATGTCAAAGTTCCTGGGTTTTCATCTTGGATTTCTCCAGACGTAATTCTCCAGGCGTTTGAAGGTCGTTATTGTCCCTCTCATCGTCGTGGGGCTGCACCCAGTTTGGGTTCGTGCTCCCTAAAATAAAACAACAACAACAAGGCCGTCGTTGGACCCCGTATCTTTTCTAGGGGTGTACCCTCGCTAAGGGGTCCACCCTAATGTCCGAAGGCTTCGGTCATTTCCAGCGTTCTGTGCAGACACTGGTCGTATGTGATAACCACGTTGATTGAATTGTTCTTTCCTTGTATGGTTTGTCTGATTTGTCTTGTTTTGTTATGTAGGGCAGACGGTCCATGTTGCTACCAATCTGAAATAAAGTGAATTGAATTGGTTCACTAGCAGGCTGGTTGAGTTGAGTTGAGTTTATTGAGGGAAGTAATCCCTTCTGGAATTTTTAGGCATGAGAGGCAATTTTCAGGCATGGCTTTGAAGAAAAAAAAACAACAACTGAAAAGCATTTTTCAGCAAAAAGAAAATATGATGAATTTTTCCATCTTTCGTTTTAACAATGGATAAAAGCTGAACATTTTAAGGTTCGTATTAAGGTTGCTTTTAAGATTCACCTAAATAAAAAAAAAGACCTGCCATAAGTTCAAAACTGAAGTCAGAAGTAGCCCCCCCCTCCCTAAAAAAAAAAAACGGAAACGTACTGAAAATGTTGCTCAGCACAAAAAAAGCTGAAATCAGCTAATTTGCTGACATTTCTCATGCCTGAGTTTTCCGTAGGCGATGATAGGAACAATTTAACTGGACAAATCCAAGAGGAAAATCCAGGATCTTTGACATGCCACAATCGACGCCGAAAACGGACTGGTGTTTTTTTTTTTTTATTGCAAGAAGAGTTGGAAACAAAATGCAAATCGTGATCATAGGGTACAATCAAGTTGGAATTTTATTTTTTAAAGAAGTAGGCCTTCATTGATGAAACACTGGCAGGGCAAATTATGTCACGGCGCTTCTCGCAAGGAAGTGGTTGTTGGAAAATTGCTGCAGTTATTCCTCCTATTTTTACAAACCCAAATTGACAGAGATTAAAAATAAAAAATGTATACTGATAGCCCTCACCAGGCTATAAAATGTTTAATGCATTTTGCAAATGCCACACTCGTTTTTTTTGTTGTTTAAACTTTTGTATGAAGTTGCAGCCTACATCTGCGTGTTTATGCTTTGGATTTTTTTTTAATATCTGGTTATGATATCACATCTATCTGTATTAAAAGCTATACCTGCAGTGGCGTGCACAGGAGTGGGGGGGGGGGGACAAGGCCATGCCCTTTTCAAAATGCCCTTGTTTGTAAAAAAAAAATTGGCTTTTTTGTGCCGACATTTGCTGGTGCGGGCGTAAAATGGCCTAAAACCGGCCTAAAAAAGGCCCAAAAAGGAGCAAAAAAGGCTAAGAAAGGGGCAGAATGTCCCCAGAAAAAAACGTACAGTGCCCTTTTACTAAAAGCTGTCCCTGCCCCCTCGGGGGTCTGTGCACGCTACTGCGATACCTTATACAATCAAGTAACACAACTCCAAAATCTTCACAGCAAGCCTGGTCATCATAGAACCTTTTCATAATGTTCTGTGGTACATTTCAAAAACTTTTGTTAACGATCATAACGACTTAATATTATCAATTGCCCACGCCGCTGACGTTAGCGAATCTTGATTGCACGCAACGGTTCACAAACGCACATAAAGTTCAAGTAAATTCACGGATTCTGAGAACTTCTTTGCTTCTTATTTCTTCCGTCCCCATTTCCGAACTAAATTCTTGAATGCCACTCTGAATTGGCGAATGGCCAACCCATACAAAAGAGGGTTGAGAGCAGCCGTAGCCAAACTCAGAGCCATAGCAATCGTCTCCAAGTCCCTGTAAAGGTATGCCCACTCACCAGGTTGTCTACTTTCTAGGGTCACTACAAGCACTGGTAAAGGCATCCAGAGTACCAGAAATCCGAGTATTAGTCCGAGTGACCGGAGTGCTGTCCGAGCTTCCAAACGACGCTTACTCTGCGCTCGAGCGCGTGGATCGATGACGCATATGGCCCCGAACTGATTGTCTTGTTGCTTCCGTTGTAACACAACGGCGCCATTGCGATCGACGACAGGAATCACGTCCAATCCTATTCCCAATTCGGGAGGCTTTCCAGCATCCTCCGGGATCTCAACGTTCACTTGGGTTTGCGTTGCTGTTTCACCGGACTTATCCGTTTGGCTTTTATCCGGATGGCACCGGCCACACCTCTTGTCCATGATCCGTTTGATGACTGCGAGAATGTCTTCCCAAGAAATGCATTTGGACTTTTCGTCAGACGATTGTTCGTTAGGGTTCAGGGCTCGGTTGTGTGCGCGCAGAAGGACCATCATTCTTCCATAACATGCGGACACAAACAGGACAGTCGCTGCTCCAAGAGGTAAGAAAACCCAGACGGTGGCTGAAAGGCTTTGTCCGTTTGGGCACAGACCTGTGGTCCCTTGCCCAGCCACCAACCAAACTGTTGCCCAAGCCAACAGTCCACTGGCAAAACAAGACGCTGCCATCCCTATTTTAACTCGCCGCCATTTGGCCTCGGGGACCTCGAAGGGGTCGGCCACTGCCCGAAAGCGTTCATACGTGAGGGCGGCGAGGGATAGCATTTGGGCAGAGGTGGAGCATGCATCGAAAGCTCCTTGTAAGGTGCAAATGAAGGGTGGAGGGGGACGTCCAGAATGAGTCCAAGCCAGGCAGACCAAGAAAAGAGGAAGATGAGTCAGAAGAACTGGAAAGAAAAGAAAAAAAAGAAGAGTTTATACAATAGCCGACATTATACATTTAAAATAGATCATATAAGTTGTAAACAATATCAGGAACTTATAAATAAACTAGTGGAAAGCCCGAACAAAGTTCGGGGAGAAGCAAATGTGTGGTCACAAAAGCCCGCATACTACT